>JAJPUD010001206.1:31778-65629 GCA_023553655.1 Myrmecobius fasciatus | reverse complement strand
CTTTCTTTCTTTCTTTCTTTCTTTCTTTCTTTCTTTCTTTCTTTCTTCCTTTCTCCTTCTGCTTCCCTTCTTCCCTCCCCCTCTCTTCCTTTCTTCTTTCTTCTATTCTTAGTGGATAAACTCTGTGAATCCTTCCCTGGTTTGGGCCTGTTCCCTACTCACCTTTCTCATCTGCTTCCACAACAGTGACCTGATGGTCAATCAGTATCTTCCCTTCTGTCCTTCATCCACAATAAAAGAAGAGAATTTTTGAAAAAAAATTATTTCCTTCAGAAAAAAAGATTAAATTTTTTTTACTTAAAAAAAAAGTTATTTTCTTAGTGAACTTGCTCTGGGGGTAACAATTCTTAGGTATGACTTTGTGATCCCTAGAGTTGTCTTCTGAAGCCAGAGAATCAATGGGAAGAGATCTCAGTGTTGAAATCCAATGTAACAGGTCTTGGAATATCCTAAGATGGTTAAATTTGTTCCAAACTTGAAAAAAGGAAGCCAGGGTTCGATTTTAAAAAATGTACAAAAACCAGGTAAAGTGATAAGAACATAAAATGTAAAACTCATAGAGGAAAAATGAGCCAAACAGAATTGGTAGCCTTGATATTTCAGAGTTGTCATTACATAGAAGAAGTTGGGCAACAATGGTTTGGGGATTAGGACATTTGGGGATCTAACAATCCTTGATGCTTTTAAGCAATGTTGGTCCTGTATCCCTCTTTACTGAAGTTTTCCCTAACTTGCCCCAGTCTGGGAGATCCCCAAGAAGAGGTTTGCCAAGAAAGGACCAGTTTTGTTTTAGTGCACCCTGGTTTGGGTTGGGAGCAAACCCATTTTGTGAGTGGCTGGAGCAGGTGTTTTTCTTAACCTTTCTTAGGAGAAGTTCTGAGTCTGGAGGAAATGAGCTCTCTTTTATTCAAATTTCCTGAGATTAGAGGAAGGAGATGTTGCCAAACAATGCCTCTTCACTTCAAAACCTCTCCCCATAAATTATGTGAGGCAATCTTATTAAAAGTCTGTAAAATTTCCTATTAAAAATGGTTGATTACCGTCCAGCCCATCATAGCTTTGGTGCTTCCAGTGAAATACCACAGCTGTCGTTGAGAAATATACTTTGAGACAAAAGGTTTTGTTTCCCCAGTAATAAATTATTTCAGTGATATCCCAAGATAGATAAAACTTTCACTTATGTTTGAGTGAAGGGAGATTCTCCTGATAACTTGCTCAAAATTCTATAAAAAGAATATAAGAATGTAGATCTAGATAGCAAATTAAAATCAGACTTCCTTTAAGTAAAGCAAAGCAATTACTTCTCAGGCCAGTGAAGATTATCACCATGGATAATGAAATGACTTACAAGCAAGCATGGAAACTAGATTTCAAGATGACTTGCTTTCAATAGAATCTGAAGTTGGTATTTTCATTGCAGTTTTGGAGATACTGGAGAGAAGTCCTAGTCTCTGATAATATTTTATATTAGTATTTGGATGGACTTGTGATGTGGGTACTCCCTCCACATAGTGTGACCCCCTTCATGCCCCCTCCATGCCCTCCCATCAAGAGGACTAGCAGCAAGCAGAAGGCTTTCCTCCAGTACCTTAGTATTTTACAGACAAGAGTACTCAGATTGTAGATCTGGTAACCCTCCCTCTAGATCCATCTTTGTCAAATGTGTCCTTGAGATGTCCTGTTGTCCTTTGGCACAGTAGATAGAATGTTGATCTGGAGTTGAGAGGATCTGCTTTGAATCTGGCTTCAGACACTAACTGTGTGACTCTGGACAAGTCACTTAACCCTGCTTGCCTCAGTTTCCTAAAAAATGGTAAAGTGGTTCAGTATCTGCCCAAAAAACCCCATATGGGGTCATAAAGAGCCAGAGAAGGCTAATTGACAGCAGCAGGTGCAGCAACAACCACCACCAATCACCACTACTGCCATCATCACCATCAACTAACCACTATTAACAACAATTAACCACCCCATTTTGTTCTGAAGTCATTATATTCCATTTGACTTTCCATTCATTTAGCATTACCAAGAGAATATTAATATAGAACAATGGATTTTTCACAATGTCCTTTTGTGGTTTACAAAACCAGGGATCAGGAGATAATACCAGACTTGGAAAGGACCCCAGTAGTCATCTTTTGCAGTCCTGAATGGAAGTTATTGCTAGAACATTGCCAACAAATAAAAGATTTGATCTTCAATTAAGAGGAACTCACTACCTTGGGGGGCAGCCCATTTCATTTTGGGGTGGCTCTAAGTCTTCCAAGTTCTTTCCTACATCAAGCCCAGATTTGCCTCTTTGCACTTGAAGCCATGGATTCTCATTCTAAGTGTGTGACGACTCTTCAGATACTTGAAGGCAGCTCACCATGTTCCTTCCTGATTCTTTGTAGTGAACTATATAGTCTACCGGCACCTATCAAGGGTCTATTATATGACAGGTGCTCTTCTAAACATTCTTCTCCAGGCTAAACTGGAGAACTCCCTTGTGCCTTCTCATGACATAAATCATGAACCCTTTTGGTTCTCATGACATAAAATCAAGGTATCTCACCATCCACATCAGGATGCTCTCCAGTAAAAGGACAAATCCCAGGTCTGGCTGCCCTGAGGGTAAATTGAGGATCCCTGCTCAGTCTTTTCTTCTGCCTCCCATTGCAACCAATGGCCATTATTTATTTATTGTTGTTGGGTCTCCACCAATCTTGTGGCTCTTTTCTGAATGTTTAGTTATTTTCAGTTGTGTCCAATTATTTGTTACCCTATTTTGGGGTTTTCTTGGTCAAGTTACTGAGTAGTTGCCATTTCCTTCTCCGGCTTATTGTACAGATGTGTAAACTAAGGCAAACAAGGTTAAGTTTACCCAGTGTCATATAACTAGTAAGTGTCTGAGGTCAGATTTGAACTCATGATGAGTTTTCCTGATTCCAAGGAATATGTTCTAGGAGCAACTGGGAATATAACAAACAACACTTGCTTAGGTGAGATCAGACAGGCACTGAGGTCCCTTACAATTATGAAATTCTGTGAAGACGCCTGTTTCTCAATTCATGTTCTCATGGAGGTCTAATAAAAGAGACAAGAGATTCTATGCAAGTGATTTTCTGGTTATGTGTCTGCTTGCTCTTAATATTTTTTGAGGGGGTTAGAAATAACATAAAACTCAAGCTTTATATGCTGACTTTAAGAAAGGCTTTGAAAAGATTTAAGTTTTGGACAAATGTGAAATATTATAATCAGTTTTGGGGGTTGTTGCTAAGTGCAGAAAATATGACTATCACATAGTAGAGCCTGTACCATTCTGCACAGAATTAAAGACCTATCCTCAGTGTCCTTTGCCTCCCAGCAGATTGCAGTTGTTAAGAGATCATCAATCACTTAAACAAGGTCACAAGCAACAAAGGCCAATGAGGGTTCAAAGTTTACAGGTCTAGGCATTTATCAGTTAGAAATATGCTACATTTCAATAATTCATAAAAGATCCTTTTATGAAAAAACGATCCATCTTCGTCTATTCCAGGCAAGACTCTGGTTATTCCACTGAGCACAATGAGCGATGACGATGAATCAAGGAGCCCCTTTATGAGTTTGGATTTTCCCTGGACCACCGTGACTTTCACATACGTTTCCAATTTCTCCTAGGATGTGATTATTTTGTGGCTGTGTTTTCCTCCCACCCTCCATCACTGGGTATCTATCAAAGCTGCCTATGCTTCTGATAGGCAGACCAGGATCAACAAAGTGAAGATTCCCCAGAAGTAAAATCACCAAGTATAATGGAAACCATCATTTCCCGTGTGTGTGTGTGTGTGTGTGTGTGTGTGTGTGTATGGAGTGTAAACTAAAGATCCAGATTTTAAGACTCTCTTTTAAGCATTTTAAATCCTCCCAAACTTTCAAAGAGTTTTCAGACTTACAGAAATATTTAATTTCTCATTTCTAGAGTGTTCTCTACTCCTGTGACTCTCAAGAGATACAGACCACTAGATCAATCTTCTATGACTTCATTGATTGAGAAGAGAGAGGGAAAGTGGAGAAGATGATAGACTTTTGATCAAGGGGAAAATTCATGAAGGACCTCCATGTCTATCTGATACCTTGATAGCTGCTCAATTCAATTAAAAAGAGAAAATCATTAAAAAAAATGAATTGCCCAGTTATTCAAGATCTTATGGATGAAATTAGCAGCTGAAGCACCGACTTTTCCATTGCTCATTTGTGTATATGTGTGTGTGTGTGTGTTCTAGAAACAGTTATAGAATACTTTCAAAAGGTTGGGCTATTGATACAAAGCAGATAGAGCTTCAGTAAGTAAGAATTTCAAGCCAAAGATCGCCACAGAGTTTGCTAAATCAGGGGCAGGCTGAGAACTCAATTTATCTGTCTTAAAAGGTTAAGCCATCATGCCGACCCTGCTCAGATGGAAACCTTTTGCTTCTAAAGGGCTACACCTTTTCAAGCTGCTGTTCACTTAGATTATATATTGTCTGTTTCACTACCCAAGCCAGTACAGTTCCCTTCATCCTCACATCTACAAAACAAAGCATCTGCAGCATAGGGAAGTGGTTTTCCATTTTTAGCCTCCCTCTGAATACTCTCTCCGTGTCTTTTTTTTTTTTCCCCTCCATTGCATTATAGACATAGCTCAGAGCAACTGGAAGGGAATTTTCTTAAATCTTTCTTTTAAAAAAATTTACATAAGAAAATACTGTCAAAAACTTTCCATGTAGGAGTAGATGTAGTTTGACAGTCCATCTAACTCACAAACCAACTATTTCCAGAACAAAAATCTTACTGGGTTAAGGAGTGAAAAGAACCTTCTGAAAATAATTATCTCTTGAGACAACTTGTTAACTCTTTTTTATTTAAAATTTTTTATTTTTAAACTGTTACTTTAAAAAATGTTGATCTGGCCTGCGCTTTCATTGGTTTATGGAGGTCGCAGTAAAGTGACCTCATCTGCCAAGGAAGATCAGCAAGGGTTCTGCACTATATAGCCTTAGAAGATTGCCTGGGGCCCCTGAGAGCTGTCCAGGGTCACAGAGTATGTGTCACAAGTGTCAGAGGAGGACTTTTAACTCAAGTCTTCTGACTCCAAAACTCATTCTCTATCTATATAACCTATATAACCTCTGTCTCTCATCACTCCATCCTCACCTCTGATTCTTAAAATTTCTATTTCCTTTAAAAAAACATTTTCAATGAAGTTTTGGCTGGATCCCTGGTCCTGATGGCTAGGAGTTTCCTCTCTCAAAGCTATCTTGTATTTATTTTGAATAGGTTGTGTATATATGTCTTTGTGCATATATTGTCTCTCCCAATGAGTATAAATAATTTTAGGGCACCTACTGTTTCCCTTTTGATGACGCATCTTTAGTGTTTAGAATAGTCTGTTGCATACAAGTCACACTCTGCTACATGCTGGCTGGGTGATCTTTGGCAAACCATTATTAATCTCTAAGTGCCCCATGTTGTAACTTTCTAAAACTTAATCCAAGCTAGAAAGGGGGCAAAGATCTGCACTGGAAGTTTTTTTAGGTGTAACATCTGCCTGGTATACAGGGAGGACCAACTTACTGCTTCAATTGATTGAGTGGCCCCAGGCTGATGAGTGGAACAAATGGATTTGGAGGAATGATTTTTCATTTGTTTATAGTCAACGGTAGGAACTTGTAATGTGAAGTTCTGCAAGGTTATGGACTGGCAGCTAAAATGGAGGCTTTAAGTCCACTTCTTCAATGTCCATCTGAAGATGGACCTAGTTCAGTCTGGAGAAGCTTATTTTCAGGCTGGTCACTAGATGGCTTTGCTCCCAACAACTTACAACCATCTCTTTTTTCTTTCTTTCTGGGTTTTTTTTGGTTATTTATTTAGGTTTTTTCACTTTTTATTTAATATTTTTATTTTCCCTAATTATGTGTAAAACAATTTTTACATTTTAAAAAATTTTGAGTTACAAATTCTCTCTTTTCCTCTTACCTCTATTAAATTTATTGTTAAATTTAATTATAAAATTAAATTAAACATAAATTTCTTACCTCCCATCCCTATTAAAAAGACACATGTGAAGTTTGTAAAACATTTCATTAAAAGTCATGTTACAAAAGAAAATATAGATATCTGCCCCCCCCCAAGAAAAAGTTTAAAAAAATCCAACAACCATATCTTCAGCTATGGAAGGTCTGTGTCCTGGTACTTGTGCCTTTGATCTGTGGACTAAGGCCTCTGTACTCTGAGTTCTGGATTCATGCTTCTGCATCAGGCAAAGGTGCACCCTTGGTGGAAGAAATCAAGGAACTGAAGTATTCTCTAGGGACATTTGCAAGGCTTACTCAATTTAAAAACTGAAAAAAGAGGGTTTCCTTTTCACTACTCTATATGTCAGAAGTATACCATACTCCTTTATCTATTTTAAATGTTGACTTTTTGGTGGTTAAAAAAAAATCAGACCTTTGATTTTATGGGTGCAGGGAGCCTCTGGTGGGCAACTTCAATGCAGATGAATACAGTGATATTTTGCCTAATTTCCATGATTTTTTGGAGGGGAGGGAGTGAGGAAGAAGGGAGAAGTAGGTGGGAGATAGTTCAGACATATGATTTCATTGGTTTAGGAAACTCCCCAAATAGAAATTCCCTCCAGCTTTTCAACTTGTCCATACTGTAGAGAGTTGTCTGGGGTACAGTTAAGTGACTTGCTCAGGGCCACATACCAGTTTGTGTTGGAGGCATTTTCTCTCTACATTCACGTGTTGGAGGCAGGTCTTACTGACTTTGAATCTTTTTCTTTGTCCACAATGCTACCTTGAGTCTCTTGTTTCCCTTAGATTGTACAAATGTCTTGCACCTCACAATAAAGATGCTGGGAGGATTTGAAAGAGTCAGGATTTCAGCTCTGCAGTTATACCTTCCCCTGGAACAAGATGTTCTGGTGAAAAGGCCTGAGTAAAGAGCTAGCAGCCAGAAAGGAGACACGTGAGGTCCATTGTTTGGTGGACAATACCAGTGGATGTCTCTGGAGCCTCCCCACACTTCTCTGCCAGGAGGAAGATCCAAGACTGGTCTGGTTTTACTCACAGAGACCAAGGGCACAAGCTGATCATCCCAGGATGCAGAAGGGGGGGGCATCCTGTATTCAAAATTGCAAAGCTATGTGCCAGATAGGGATGTGCCTCAAGCCGGAAACCTGTGGGAGTGATATTTTCCTTGATTCTAGCATCCTATGGCCATAACTCTAGTCATACCAACCACCCTTTTGGTCACTAACTACTACTTAGCTAATGAATTTGCTCACCAATTTTAGGAGTGAATTAGTTAATGAATTCACCTGCCAATTTCAGGAGTGAATTAAAATTCCTGGTTATGGATTGGATATATCATGTGCATTTTTTTGTTGTTATTAATTAGTTATTTCAATGTGTCTGACTCTTCATGATCCCTTTTGGGTTTACTTGGCAAAGAAACAGGAGCGATTTGCCATTTCCTTCTTCAGATCATTTTATATATGAGGAAACTAAGGCAAATAGGGGTTAAATGACTTGCCCAGGATCTCACGGTTAGTAAGTGTCTGAGGTTAGATTTGAACTCAGGAAGATGAGTCTTCCAGATACTAAGGCTTGGTGCTCTTTCCACTATGGTGCCACTTAATTGTCCTATCATGTGCATACCTACACATATACACTTTTGTATATGCACACATATGTACAAGTACCCACATCATATATACATGTACTTACATATATGTCACATGTGTTTATGGGAAAAATATTATCTGTAGAACTTTCTTGTTTATAGCTTAAGGCAACTGAAATCTCTTTGGGACTCAGTTTCTACATCAAAAATAAAGGGACTGGACAAGATAATCTATCTCTAAGGTCTCTTTACTCTTTAAATCCCAGAATTCTTTCCATATTCTCTATACAATCATACCACAAATATTTATTCAGTGTCTATGACATTTAAAAAATAATCATGGGGCAGCTAGGTAGTGTAGTGGATAGAGTACCAGCTCTTGAATCAGGAGGACCTGAATTCAAATCCAGCCTCAGACATTTGAAATTTACCAGCTGTGTAATCCTGGGCAAGTCATTTAACTCAGAGTATTCTGTAAAAAAAAAAAAAAAACAAAACAAAAAAACAAACAAACAAAAAAAAAACAATCACAAGTGATTGTAAAGAAGAATTTAACATGAAGTTAACCAAATAAAATTAAAATAATTTGTACAAATCCACATCTGTCATCACATAAATGACAAAGGACAAAGTAAAAATATAGTGCTGTGTATAACAGATCATGGTTATGTCTTATATCTCATCTCATCTCAATAGAAGGCCACTTTTGCACAAGGTTGCTTGCTGAAGCATCTGCACCTGTCTAAGTTCTCTTTATTATGGCTGATAATTGTTTTGGTGGTTACCACACCCCTTTGAATGCTTTTCCATACATGTTTTATTGATCTCAACCTTGACCTTTAGTAAAAATAAAAGCTAGCATTTATATAGAACTCTAAGATTTGCAAAGTGTTTTACAAATATTAACTCACTTTTATCCTTATGACAACTTTGAGCCAGGTGCTATTATTATCTCCAATTTATAGATGAGGAAACTGAGGCAGATACAAGCTACATGATTTGACTTGGATCATGCAGCTAAAAACTGAGATGAAATTTGAACTCATTTCTTCCCTAATCCAAGACCAGCTCTTTCTACTCTGCCTTCTACCAGCCTTCCTAGTACTACTTCGTCCAATAGATCCCATACTTTATATTGCCACTGTTGCTACCTATTTGGGGCTGTATGTTTTGATCCACATTTGCCAAAACCAATCTGATGGTATCTGCTTTTTAAGAATTTCTTTATTTTTTCATCTGTATGCAATACAGCAGAATCCTTTTTTCCATTCATTTTTTGTCTCCAATAGGAAGCTTAATATTTTCAAACTTTCCAAATATTCCAAGATAATCTTTGATTTACTTGTACAAAGTGAAGAATAGTGAAATGAGAAAAACTAGGAAAACATTGTACACAGTATCAGATGCATTGTATGATGATCAGCTATGATTGACGTTGCTCTTCTCAGCAATAAAATGATCCAAGACGAGTACAAAGGATTCAGGAAGAAAAATTCTATAAACAATCAGATAAAGAACTGATGAAATCTGAATAAGGGTCAAAGCTTTTTTTTTTTTTACTTAATTTTTTTCTTGTGTATTTTCTTTTGATCTATTTCTTCTTTCACAAATGTGATTAATATGGAAATATATTTTACCTGATAGCACATATATATATTATATAAAAATGCCCACCATCTTTGGAAGAGGGGAAGGGAGGGAAGAAGGAGAAAAAATTGGAGCTCAAAATCTTGTAAAAATAAAATACCAAAATTTGTTCTTAACATGTAACTGGGGAAACTAAAATACTATTAAAAAAGAAAAAATATTCCTTGATTTTTTATTTAGGTGTTTCTGGATTCAGACCTCTCACAAAGAATTTTGGGGAGGGCTAAATGCCTATTATTTTGAATATAGAATTCTAGGGATAAAGAGACACAGATAGAGCTGTAGTGGTAAACATATATCAACTCACTGTGGGGATGTATGGAAATTATACTCTGAAGTTTAATTGTCATGATTTCCATTACTTTATCAAGTCAAGGTAACCAAGCAAACAATAATTCTCTAACTTGTAGCATTCATTAATGTCACTGAACATTTAACAATCAGGTCAGCACACCCTTGTATAGAGATATATTCAGGAATCAGTACCTGTTCTCAAGGAATTTAAAGCCTCTTAGAGAGTCTAACCTAAATACACAAATGAATATAATTCAAGTTAGAATATAAAAATACAAAAATGGAGAAGTAGCATGGCATAGTTGATAGACAATTTAAAGTCAGGAGGAACTAGCTAGACTCATTTTTCCTCTGACACATACTATGTGACCCTTAATAAATCACTGAAATCCTCAATATTCCCATGCAATTCTTTGAGGTTATAATGGCCAGTCTCCCTTGGTCTAAGAAATTCCTCACCAGGAGATCCCTATACTAGAAATTACAGGTCCAATAAACAACAATAAAAATTAGTATTTAAGCTGCTCAAGGGTAAGAATCATTGTCCCTCTGATTTCCCTATCCCTAGTACTTTGCCTATTATAGGTATGCTATAAATGTCTCATTCCATCAGAGATGGCCATATCTTTGATCTTGCCATTATCCCCTTTTCTTCCTCCCACCAAGCATTCTACTTCCACATTAATGAACTCTAAAATTCCTTGATCCGATCATATAGTTTATCAGGCCATATTTCTCTTATGACCCCTGACCTTATTCTTTATCCTTCCTGTGATCTCTATTCCCTCTACTCCTTAGTTCTTTCTCATATTTTTACCCTTGCATTGGTTACATTCTCTGCCCCCCTTCTTTATTTCAACCTATTGGTGAAATAGTTCAACTCTCCACTAAAATTTATTTCAGATCTTTTGCCCTCTTTCCTTCTAATGATCATGTCTTGCCAAAACCCAGCTCTGGATTTTTCTCACTATTTACCTCCTCCATTTTTATTCACATTCTTCTGAATAATACTTTGCTTATTCATAATGTTCAATAACATTAATATTCTCCTTATTCATATTCTCCTAGAGGAGACAGTAAAACTACATTGAATGGATCCATTACAAATTATGTTTTTTTATTTATTAAACCCACTACAAATTTTTAATTCACATTGGGCCCTCATTACAGTAAAGCAATTATCTTACTCCTCTCTAATCAATTCTCTATCCCACTATCCACAGTGGCAGTTCCAAACTTTCTCATCTCTCCTTCAGCTTCCCAGCCTTTTCAGCCTTCTACCTTCTCAGCTAAAAACTCTTCCTTTTTAAATTTCACCGAAAAAATTACAGCCATTAGCAGAGAGCTCTTTCTTCTCCCTTTTGCTTGCATACATATATGTGTACACATATATATGCATATGTATACATGTATATACATAGATACATCAAATGTCTAACCCCAGTGTTTCTCCTGAGCTATAGTTGCATTTCACCTATTGTGTTTTGGCCATCTTGAACTGGATGTCTTGGAGATATCTCACATCTTGACATGTTTAAACCCGAACTAATTTTTCTCACCAAACTCTTCTTTCTTCCTAATTACCCCTATTACTGGTGAGAATACCTGCATTTGCCTAGTCATCAAAATTTGTAATTTTGATATCATCCTTGGCATCTCACTCTTACCCACCTCCATCATTAATCCTTTAACAGATTTTTATCATCTTTACCTCCATTATGTCACTCATATATGTCTCTTCTCTCCCTCCACACGGCCACCACCCTAGTTTAGACTATTGTAATATCTGTCTAATTAATCTCTGCCTCAAGTCTTTCTCTATTCTAATTCATTTGCTACTTAGACTCCAGAATGATTTTTTAAAGGAATATTTTAATTGCCACCAATTATATGTAAAAATAATTTTTAACATTTAAAAAAAGTTTTGACTTCTAAATTCTATCCTTCCCTCATTACCAGTTCTATTCTATGAGATGGTGAGCAATCTGATGCAAATTATACATGCGTAATCATGTAAAATGTTTCCACATTTGTCATTTTATTTTATTTTAAATTATGAAAGAAAATAAGCCTTTCCATAACATAGTGGAATAATAAAAAGATGATTGCAAAAAAAGAAAAAGATTGCACATGAAATTGCAAATCTACTAGATACAACTTGCTATTCCTTTAAAATATTTAATAAATTTATTGTGTAAATTTCTTTTTTTTCTTCCCTCTTCACCCCTCAGATGGCTGCCATAAGTTACAAATACATACATATTTGTAAAATCATTAAGAGATTTTCTTTTTTTTTTTTGCTGAGGCAATTGGGGTTAAGTGACTTGCTCAAGGTCACACAGCTAGGACGTGTTAAGTGTCTGAGCTTAGATTTGAACTCAGGTCTTCCCGATTTCAGGGCTGGTGCTCTTATCCACTGTGTCAACTAGCTGCCCTGAGTGATTTTCTTAAAGTATAGGTCTACCTATGTCACCTCTACTCAATAAACTTACAGCTCCTAATTACATTCAGAATCAAATATAAAATTTTCTATTTGGTTTTCCAAGTCCTTCATAACCCAGCCTCCTCCTTTCTTTTCAATCTTTTTATACCTTATTTTTCATGAAATCTATGATATAGCTCCATTGAGCTGCATGCTCTTCCTTACATACAACACTCATCTCCAGTCTCCAAGCCTTACTCAAACCTAGAATGACACTTCTCACATTTTATTCCCTGGCTTCCTTTAAAAATACAGTTCGAGGGACAGTTGGTTGATGTAGTGAATAGAGCACCAGCCCTGAAGTCAGGAGGACCTGAGTTAAGATTTGGCCTCATACACTTAACACTTCTTGGCTGTGTGACTCTGGGCAAGTCACTTAATCTCAATTACCTCAGCAAAAAAAAAAAAAAAAAAAAAAAAAATTCAAATCTCACAGAAGTCCTTGGCAGAAGTCCTTTCCTTTGCCTTCCTTTCCAATATTATCTTTCATTTATACTGTATAGAACTTGTATCTAGTTATTTACATTTTTTCATCCATTAAAACAAACTCCTTGAAGGCAAATTATTTACTCTGATTAAACAAATTATACTCAAAGAGTTAGTAACAAGAGCATGGGTCCAATCAGTGTTTAATACAAATCAACATAAGAACAAGACAAAAAGCCATAGGATAAAGGGGTAGCCCACATGGCTAAGGCCAGATGTGTAAAAAGCATTTAGAGAAGAAAAAGAGAAATAGTTGGGGAAGTTTCATTGAGAAAATATGAAACTTACCTGAAATATTCTATGAAACAGCAAGGTACCTTAGTGAACCTAAAATCAGAAAGATCTGAATTTAAATGTGGTCTCAAATATTTATAATTTGTGTGACTGGCCAAATCATTTATCTTTGATCTGCCACTTGCCTCCTAGAATTACCATGAGGATAAAATTAAATACATTACAAACCTTAAAGTGTTATAGGAATAATTTTTGTTACATAGGAATCGATTTATTCTTATTGTTCTTGTTTTATCTTATCCTGTGAGAGGGAAGAGGAAATAGGTATTAGTAATCCCAAATTTCCTCTTACTCTAATTCCTACAGTGTTCCTTGAATCACGACTGGGTCCTGCAAGAGCTTTCCCTTGAGAACAAAGGCCACCTGAGGATTTTCTCCAGCATGAAGTAGAATAAATTTGCAAAATTGCATTGAATTCCCCATAGACTTGGGATAGAAAATGCCAATCACATCCAGAGAGAGAACTATGGAGACTGAATATGGATCAAAGAATGCTATTTTCACCTTTGTTTCTTTTTATCTCATTTTTTAACTTTTTCTTGCTTTTTCTTGCATGTTTAAAAGGATTGCACATATTTAACTCAGATTGCTTACTGTCTTGGGGCGGGGGGAAGTAAGGAAGGGAAGGAGAAAAATTTAGAACAAAAAGTTTTAAAATAATGAATGTTGAAAACTATCTTTACATGTATTAGGAAAAATAAAATACTATTGAGAGGGAATAACAACAACAGCAATCAATCAAACAAAAACTGAATTGATTTCTTTATGTAACTGACAACTGGATTTCCCCTTAGTAATCAAGAATAAACCAGATCAAGAAAAGCTGAATTCATTATCCATCTCCGCCTATTGTGGGAGAGTTAATTTGGAGAGATGAGATTATTTGGAATTCTAATTTCAAAAGTTTAGACCTGATTTCATAGGCAGAATGAAGCTCTATCCACTAAGCAGCCCATTTTTTTTTTGGTTTGTTTTTTGTTTTTTGCATGGCTCATTCATGGTTATTGCTCTCATCCCTCAATTTCATATTTGCCATCATCCCATTTACAGATTTTCTTACCAGTAGTAATGTCTATGGGCAGATCCAAATCCTACACATGTCATTATCATAAAACTGGATTGTTGGCAAAGTTCAGATTTGAGAAATGATCCTGTTGAATTTGACTTCCCAAAGAAAATGAGAGTTGTGAAAAATGGAAAACTCCTAAACAAGTAAAGAAGCTGTACTTCTTCCCCTCTCTTAGGTAGAGAAGCATTGTGGAATTCATTGTTTTTTTTTTTAGCAGTTTTAGTCACAGCTCCAAGCTTCCCTCCTCATCATCCTTCCCTCCCCAATCCAAAACGGAGTGTGTACTGATGTCATGAGGGAACTGTGTACATTGTGCCAGGAGTTCAAGGGCAGTGCATGGATCTGTTTTTTTGTTCTCTAAGATCCTCAGCCAGTTGCCTACTTTAGAAAGTTGTTCTGCCTTTCTGGGGAACAAACATTTTCAAAAACTTCTAGTCAATGGTACAGAATTTTTCAGCTTTATACCTATGGGAACCTATAGATGGAGAGCCAACCTAGAGTATCAGGAAAAGAGAAAACAGCTGCCCACTTGTATTTTCCCTATGGAACAGATCCCTTGAGGTTCATTTGCCAGGTTCTTCCTGAAATTCATGATTACTGTATCGAAAGGTTTATTGGATGTCTGTAACATTTTTTAAAAAAAAATCTCTTCCTTTTCTGTCTTTTAAAAATAAGATTCATGGTGTCTTTGAAAGTTGTTGTTTTTCTTAATTTCACCTTCATTAATCTCATTTGGTTTCTGCAAGAGGTTTTTCCATGACTTCCAGTGATGGGTAATGTTTTCTTTGCCAAAGTTCATGATTCTCCTATTGAAATCGCTAATTTCCAACGTCTCGCTCCAGTGCTTTAGTGCTTCCCAGGCCTTTCAGGAATGAGTTCAATTAACAGCGTGGAATAAATCCTGAAACCTGATTCATCTTTCATATGATCTGATTAAAGTAATTGTACTTAAAGGTTTAGTAAAAGGCTATAAAAACAACTGAGAAAGAAATTCTCCAAACCTATATTGCTAGTGTTAGCCTGGCTGGGATTTCCTTTTTAAAACTCATACATAGTTGGTATATTAGCTTTTGGGCAGTAAGAGCAGGTCAAAAAGTTTCTATTGTGGAACTTATGGAGGCTCTTTCTTTGCAGAGCTAGACTCCATCTTAAACAAAACACACTACTCACCGTAATCCTTAAGGTGCACATTCCAACTCCCCTCCCTCTATCCTATTAGGAGACTGGCAGTTTTAAAATTAATTATTTGAGCTTGACCAATTCAAAAGCATCTTTGAATTAAAACAGGGTAATTTTGCCCAGGGGTTATTGCCCATCCTTGTCTCTTCTAATTACTTTTTTGTATTTTGAACAAACAAAAACAAAGCACAAAATGGCTGAGCTAATGAACTTTGGGGACAGCTGTTCTACAGCAATCTCCCTGTCTGTGATGAACTAACAGCTTTGACTTCCAAACACATCTTTGTCAGCAGGATTTCAGTTACCATTCTAGATATAGGGCAACCTTGAGAGAAGTGGGTGAGCCCTTCATCCCATGAGCCAAAGCTACTTGACCTATTGGAGATCGCCACAGCAAAAGGGCCACACCAGCAGAAGTGATGGTAGAGGAGCATCCTGAGATAAGATGTGAGACATACCTTTCAAAAAAGAAAAAGCATATTTGGCAGGGACCACATGAGATGGCCCCCATATTCTCCTCTAGTTCTTCTCATTGCCCAGTTTCAAATTTCAGTGATGGGGAAAATCAAGCAGCTGAAGTTCTTGCTTCTTACCAAAGCCATGTCCAACATGTAAAGGAACGAGTCTATTTATATGTAGACATAGTTTTCTGTGTAGATACTATGTGGTACAGAGTGGAAAGCATTGGGTTTAGATCCCAAGCACCAATATTTAAATTCCACATTTCAGATATCATCTTGTGATCCTGAATAGTTCTCTGGGCTTCAGTTCTCTCATCTAGACAAAACAAATCCATTAGGTAATACTTGCAAGACATTCAGACTTAGAAGACTTGGACTTGATGTAGAATTAAAATCTCCCTCCTCAACAAGGCTTGCAGCTAATCTTGAATTCTTAAAGGATAGGCTTAATCCTTGCTAGATCCTACCAGCCTGGAAAAAATTTTGATGGTTTATAATCAGTCTACTCAATAAATGAAGGTGTGTGTGTGTGTGTGTGTGTGTGTGTGTGTGTGTGTGTGTTTGTGTGTGTATGTGTGTGAAATGTTGAATTGCAATATCATGTATCATAGTATTACAGATTTGTAGTTTGGAGGAAATTCAGAGATCATCTAGTCCAAAACTTCTTAAACTGTGGGTCATGACTCTATATGGGGTTGTGTAAATGGATGTAGGATTATGCAGTTATGATTTATTATCAGTAAAATTTTAATTTCTATACCCATTTTATGTACCCAGGGTCATGTAAAAATTTCTTAAGTGAAAAGGGATCACAAGTGGAAAAAGTTTAAGAAGCCCTGATCTAGTACAATTAATTCCTTTTACAAAGGGAACTAAATTGCAGGGAAGTTAAAGTTTGAAGTGCCAGAAGCTCTAATGATCTTTTGAAAAGTAAGACCTAGGACTTGTGATTTCATCAATGTGGGCAGTTCTTGAGGAGATAACTTTCTCTATCAATGCAAATCTACAAATGTTCTGCAATTTAGAATCTTAAAAAAATTGACTTGGGAAACTGAGAGGTTAATTACTTGCTCCCTCCTCCCAAAGATGCAATGAAGACATTGAATCTTTGAAGATATGTTATCTAGTATGATGAGCTATACTTCCATTTTCCAATGTGATGATTTGGCAAGAGCAATAATTTCAAACCCTTTGACCCTTCTAGATTTTCCTTTTCCTGTTATTACTTAAAAACCTCTCTCTTTTTTTTAAAGCTCAATGCCATACAAATTATCATCCAATCCAGGTCATAGAGATCATTATTGATCTTTGGTCATTCTATCCCCTTTCTCAAGGAGCAGAGTCCTTGATTCATAGTACCCATCTCTATTCTAATTCTTTCCCTCATTCTAGGGAGCTTCAACATACATATTCATATTCCTCAAGAACCTTAACTTCCTAGTTCTTCCATGTACTTAGCGCTCATGAGCTCCTCCTTAACTCCATTTTAGCTGCATACAGTAATGAGCCTGCCCTTGGTTCTGCCATCATGCACAAATGTTCTGCTTCCATGTTTGTAACAATGAAATTAATTTATTTGATCATAATCTTTTATTATTCTCTCTTTCCCTCTATCTTATGACCTTTAATCAAGTTCTTGATCAATAATGAATCAACAGGGAGTTATTAAGAACTTACTAAGTGTCAGGCACTGTGCTAAGCACTAAGGATGCCTTCTAATAGAGAGACAATGTGCAAAAAATTGTACATATGTACATATGTACAATGAAAATGAATGGTAATCCCAGTGGGAACCCTTCTGAGGTTACATTTCATCTATTCTACATTTACTTAGCTATATCTATATCTGCATATCTCTATATTAATATATAGAGATGTACCATATATACATAATACATACATATGTGTATGTATGTATATATATATGTATACACACACACACATAAAATCTTTATCATATAAGCTCCTTGATGGTAGGACCTGATTTTTTTTTTTATTTTTTACTTTGTACCTCAGTACTTGGTAAGGTATCTGACACCATAAGGTGTTTTAATAAATCCCTGTTGATGAATTGATTGCAGAATTTTGTTATATCAATGGTAAGATTGTCTCTACATTAAAAACAATCTAGTAGACAGTCATCATCAACTTCCAAGCCAGAAAAAAATCATCACTTGGCATTACTGAGTCATTAGTTAGCTGCAAAATCATATTTGCATTTTAATCTAATCTCCCAGCAAAATTCCAGACTCAAATTACCAGTTCACTGTTGACATCTCAAAGTCAGCCTGCTCTAGAATGAACTCATCTTTTCTCCTTTTAAATCTGACTAGCTCAACCAGGACCAAAGGACTATAAAACCAATCCAGCATTGTCTCTCCTGGCTTTGTATCCCAAAGAGAGCATAATAAAGGAAAAAGAACCCACATGTGCAGCCCTTTCTATAGTGGCAAGGAACTGGAAACTTGTATGTCCATCAGCTGGGAAATGGCTAAATAAATTATGTAATGGATATTGCTGTTCTATATGAAATGATGAGCTGGCTGATTTCAGAAAAGCCTGGAAAGTCTTATATGAACTGATGCTAAGTGAAGTGAGTAGAGCCAAGAAAACATTATTCACAGTAACAACAAGATAATATGATGATCAAATGTAATGGACGTGGCTTCAACAAAGAGGTGATTCCAAGCAATTTCAATAGACTTGTGATGGTAAGAGCCATCCAGAGAGAACTATGGAGACTGAATGTGGATCACAGCATAGTGTCTTCACCTTTTTGTTGTTGTTTTTTCTTTCTCATTTTTCTCATTTTGATCTGATTTTTCCTGCACAGCATGATAAATGTGGAAATATGTTAAGAAGAGTTGCACATATTTAACTGATAGTGGCTTGCTTCCTGTCTAGGGGAGGGGGGAGATAGGGAGGGAGAAAAATTTGGAACACAAGGTTTTGCAAGGGTGAATATTGAAAACCATCTTTGCATGTATTTGGAAAAATAGAAAATTATTATTATAAGAAAAAATAAATCTGACAATAACCAAGCTTCCTTCTTTCCCTTTAGGGCACTTCCATCTTCTCCATCATCAGAATATATAACCTTAGAGTCTTCTCTAACTTTCCTCCCTTCTTCATCCCCACTCATCTCCAATGAATTGTTAAATCTTATATATTCATTCTGCACATCTCTCATTCCCTTCTTTCCATTCACATACTGACCACTTGTTTACCACCTTAGTTCAGACCCTCAGTACTTCTTACATGGCTTCTATTGCAAAATCCTTTCATTGGTCTCACTACTTCTAGTCTCTTTCCATTTAAGTCTTTCCTTCATCCAATTGCACAAATAATTTCCCCATCTACTTTTCCAGAATTTTCATATTATTTCCCTTAGTGCATGCAATCAAGTAGTGCTGCTCAGTATTCCCTGAACTCAATAAGGAAAAGAAAGGAAGGAAGCATGCTGCACATATAGTCAATCAATCAATCAACCAGCCAATAAATATATATTGAACACCAACCATTTGCCAAGCACTTTGCCTGGTTCTATGGATGGAAAAACATCTATTCTATTGGATAGGGTGAAGATCATGTACATAAATGAGTATATACAAAGTATTCATGTCTCCATTGAATAAGGAATAACAAAAACCCAGGCTAAAAAGAATATGGACTTGAAGCCAGAAACTAATTTGAGTTCCAGCTCCAAAATTTGGCTGTGGGAGGATGGATGAGTCTTTTTCTCTGTGTTTTAGTATCCTGATCTATCAAATGAATGAGCAGGTAGATGATGCAGTGGATAGAAATCTGGACCTGAGTTCAAATCTGACTTCAGACACTTTCTAGCTGTGAGACCTGACAAATCATTTTACCATTTGCCTCAGTTTCCTCCTTTGTAAAATGAGATGGAAAAGGAAATAGCAAACTATTCTAATATTTCTGTCAAGAAAATCCCAAATGGAGAATGAAGAATTGAATATGACTGAAATCACTCGAAGGTATTAAATGAATAATAACAATACTTGGACAATTTGCTCCAAAGGATTGTTGTGAAGAATGCACCTTATATAATCTATGAATATGTGATGTTATGAGTATTTACTTTGATAAAATGTGTATTTGAAGGCTATTTATCAACAAACCTGGAAGCTGCTATTTCAAAAAAAAAAACTGTCCTCTCTTCCTTCCTTCCTTCCTTTCTGCCTGCCTTCCTTCCTTCCTTCCTTCCTTCCTTCCTTCCTTCCTTCCTTCCTTCCTTCCTTCCTTCCTTCCTTCCTCCTCCTTTCCTTCCTTCTTCTCTTCTTCTTCCTTCTCCTCCTCCTCCTTCTTCTTTCTCTTCTTCTCTTCCTCCTCCTCCTTTTCATTTTCCTTTTTCTTTTTCTCCTCCTCTTTCCCAACCTTGAAGTCAGTCTCAGTTCTTTCTCACTCCACATCTAATATGCCAGATTTGTTATTTGTACCTCTGTAGTATCTCTCATTTCTCTGCTTACACATAATCATCTATAATGCAGACCATGCCATGGGATATTAACAAAGACCTAATTGGTCTACCTCCCTCACCTCTCTCATTTCTAATCCATTCTCCATACAGTTGCTTAAAACGATCTTACCAAACTACCCATCTGACCATAGCACTCTTGTTCTCAAACTCCAATTGTTTCCTATTACTTCTAGGATCAAATACAAACTCCCCTGTTTGACATTTAAAGTCCTTCAAAACCTATCTCCAGCTAATATTTCCTTACTCAATACTTCTCCGCTTCATGCATTCTTTAGTCTAGTCAAATGGGATGTCTTACTGTTTCTCATATAAGACATTCAATCTCCCATTTTCTATACAAAAACAGACTCTCTCGTGACTGTAATGCCCTCCTTCTCTTCAATTCTCTTTAGTTTTGTCTCTTAAAATCCCTAGTTTTCTATAAAGCTCAGCTCAAGTGCCACCTTCCACAGGAGGCTCTTTCTGATTCCTCCTTGTTGCTTGTGTCCCTCACTGCTTTTCTGATCACCTTTCATTATATGTGAGTGTATTTTTTTGCATATACAAACATGTTTATATGCTGTCTCGTCTGGTAGGATATAAATGCCATAAGGGTAGGAACTACATACTTATTATCTGTGCATCTCTGATGCTTCCCATTGTCCCTGGCACATAGTTGATACTAAATGTGTTTTGTTTGATTGATTGATCTTGGACCATATTGCATTCATATATTTGTTTAGCTATTCCCTATAAGGCTTCTTAAACTTTTTCTACTCCCAACCCCTTTTCACCCAATAAATTTTTGTGATGCTGGATATAAAGGTATATAAAATAAGTACACAAATCAAACATTTACTGATAATATATCATAATTTCATGATCTCCACATTCAGTTACAAGACCCTCTAAAGATGGTAAGCCATAGTTGAAGAAGCTGGATCTTAGTTGATAGACATCTACTTTGTTAGGGGAGCTAAGTGGTGCAGTGGATAGAGTACCAGACCTGAAGTGAGGAAGCCCTGAGTTCAAATCTGACCTTAGACACTAGTTGTATGACCCTGAGCAAGTCACTTAACCCTGTTTGCCTTGGTGTCCTCATCTGTAAAATGAGCTGGACAAGGAAATGGCAAACCATTTTAGCATCCTTGCCAAGAAACTCCAAATGGGGCTGTGAGGAGTTGACACAACCAAACAACACCCGATTTGTTTCCAATTCTTTGCTACAACAAAAGTTCTTGCTACAAATGTTTTGGCTACATATGGAGACATTTTCTCTGTTTTTGAGTTCCCTAGGGTATAAATTCTAATTTTTTAGGAAAAAATGAAACCTGACATTTATATTTCAGATGCTCCCACATACTTTTGCTGGTACACGTTACAGTTTTCGTCACCCTCCCCCCCCTCCTCATCTGCTAATTGTGTGCTTAAAAAAAGGGTACATGGTTTTCTTCCCATGACCTTTCTGTTTTTCCTCTCCCCTTTCCCCTTCTTTTTTCCCCTCTTTTCTTTCTTGCTGTTTCTCTTTCTGTCTCTCTTTCACCTCCATCCCCTCTTTCTTATTTGTACCAGTATTCATCTCTGTTTTGTATATGTTGACGTGTTCTGCATACGTGGACAGTCTGCCCATTTTCTCTTCTAGTCTCAGCACTTTTCTCGACCCAGGCTGGCCTTTCTATTCTGGCAATGTTAATGTTATGGGAAGAGTTAATTAAGAATTCCTGGCTGAAATCTGAGCCCCTGCCTGTTTTCCACTGCATGCTGATCAACACTCCACCATTGCAATCTCTATACAAACATCAGGGACTCAAAAGATCTTTCTTCCCTGAGTGACTGATAAGCAGCTTTGTCAATGAATTTCCTGTGGCCTCAAACAGCTGATTACTATTCCTACCTAGACCACGGATTTGGTACAGTGGGAGGCAGTCCATTCTTCTTTCAGAGAGCTCTAATTGTTAAGAAATTTTCTTGACATCAAACCTAAATCTCACCCTTCATGACTTCCACCCTGTGAGACCAATCAGAGCAAATCTAATCTTTTTCCACATGAAATCCCTTCAAATATTTAAAGATAATCTGAATCTTCTCTCTTTTAGGCTAATTATAGAGTTACCTAGAACCTTGAGAGGTTAGATGATTTTCCCCAGAGTCACACAATTAGTATTTGTCAAAGGGAAGACTTGAATCTTGGACTATCTAACTTCAAAAGCATCTTTATACACTCTACTGTGGCTGTCTCCCATTTTAAAAGATGCAAATAAAATGTTTCAAAAACAAACAGTTCTAATGATTCCTTCCAATTCCATCTCACCTGTCTTAATGGATTTCAAGTCACTGGGTGTGAACTCAACATATTTTCTCCATTTTATGATATCTTTTCTAAAATGTGTCTCTTATTGGATTGAATTGGAACATGTGAATTTATCTTTTTGTCATATATGCCTTTTGCCTCCAAGTTGTATCAGAGTTCAGAATTCTGTTGAAGTTTCTGTGATATTTTATATCTACAAAAATATTTATAGTTACACACACACAAATACACATACACACATTTGTTGTAGGGAAGAACTGGAGGAAAAATGAGTGTTGGTTGACTGGGTAATAATTGAATAAATTGTTATCTATGAATGTAATGGAACTTGATTGTGCCATGAGCAATTATGAATATGGAGTATTTAGAGAACTTGGGAAAATTTGTGTGAACAAATGCAGGGATAGCTAACCAGACCCAGGGAAAAATATACATGGTAATATAAAGAAAAAGAACATTGAAAGTTTTTTGAACTCTGATAAATGGCTTTGGAGTTACTGCAATATATCGACTGCTTGTCAGTAGAGATATGATAGACCACAATGGCAGGATCATGCATACCTTTTCAGATATCACCTATGTTTTGGGTTTTTTTGCTTGGTTGTACAATTTGTTACAAGGGAACATTCTACTGAAAATAGGGAGATGGGGAATTTTTTTTTATTAAAGCTTTTTTTTTCAAAACTTATGCATGAGCAATTCTTCAACATTAGCCCTTGCAAAACCTTGTGCTCCAATTTTCCCCCCCTCTAGATGTCCAGTAGTCCAATATATGTTAAACATGGTAGAAATATATGTTAAATTTAATGTAAGCATACATATTTGTAAAATTATCATGCTGCACAAGAAAAATAAAATCAAGCCAGTAAAAAAAAAAAAACAAGAGAGAAGCAAAATAAAATGCAAGCAAACAACAACAAAAAGAGTAAAAATGCTATGTTGTGAACCACATTCAGTTTTCACAGTTTCTCTCTGGGTGTAGATGGTTCTCTTCATTTCCGAACAATTGTAACTGGTTTGAATCATTTCATTGTTGAAGAGAGCCATGTGAGATGGGGAATTCTTGAGAAGTAAAAGGGATGTTTAAAAAAAGATAGGACTAAGGACTATATCTTTGATTTTATTGGTATTGGGAACTCCCAGAGGAGGGAATGCCCTTTACCAAAGGAGATTAGCCCCTTCTCTCCAACTAAGGGTCTTATAGAGTTACCTAGAACCTTGAGAAGTTAGGTGATTTCCCTAGAGTCACACAATATTTGTCAAAGGGAATTCTTGAATCTTGGATTATCTAACTTCAAAGCCATCTCTATACATTCTGCTGTGGCTAGCATTTAAAAAATACAAATAAAATTTTTCAAAAACAAACAGCTCTAATGATTCCTTCCAATTCCCATCTTACTTGTCTTAATGGGTTTCAAGTCACTTTTTCTTGCTGATAATACTCAGCAGAATAGGAAAATGATTAATATATTTGTGATAGCTATTGAATTACTGGGCTTCCAGTGGAAACAAGGCTTGTTATCCTTATTGGTGCTACATGGGATTTAGGGGTTTAAGTCTAGTGTCAGAGTACCCTTTTCTCTCCCAAGATATATTGCTTTTTTTCTACAGCCCTTATCTTGACAAATTCAGACATATCTTTTTTATTTATTCTTTGGCTCCATTTCTGCCAGATTATTCTGGTGGGTTAGTATCTGGCCTTTTGTAGGGAGATTGTAAGGTCACCCATATAGCTCATCATCATTATCAAAATATTTTAAGAACATTTATATCCTGACTCAGCCTGCTCTCTTCCCATTGACATGGATAGTGCATTTAAAGGAAAAAAAGGGAACATGTTGGTAGGTATGAGCTATTGGGAGACTGCATCCTGAAAACACAACGTCAGTTGATTCTCCCTCTAATTCTGGCCTGTAACCCACTGTCTTTTTGAGGTACTAGAAAATATAGCATGGTGTGATGCAATCAAAGCCCCTGGATTTTGAGCTCAGCTAGAAGCTCTAGCTCAACAGCAACTGGTTAGCACCTTAAAGCACAGAGAATTAATCTGGAAGTCAAGAAGAACTGAGTTCAAATTCAACTTCAGACATTCACTAATTGAGTGGGCACTTAACTTCTGTTTGTATCAGTTCATCATCTGTAAAATGGGGCAATGATACTACTTACCTCCCAGGGTTGTTGTGAGGATCAAAATAATATATGTAAAGTGCTTAACAGTGCCTGGCACATAGTAGGTATTTAATTAGTGCTAGTTTCTTTCCTCCCTTCCTACCTCTGCCACCCATTTATTTCCTATATCATTTCACTCTCTGGACCTCAGTTTCTTCCTCTGTAAAGAGAGGGGCTGAAACAGATGGCTTCCAAAGTTTCTTCCAGCTCCTCATCTACCAACTTTTGATGAGTGATATTAAGCAGTAACTAGGCTAGTTCAACTTGGGCTTTTTCTCTGGGTGCTGAAATTTAAAGAATAATAACAGTATTTGTTCTCCTTAAGCAAGTAGAAGTGATCGGTGTCAGTGAATAATTAAAAATAATAATTAGCTAAAATAGAGAGTTATCACATAATACACTTTATCTCACCCTTCTCCTAGCAAGAACCTTTTGGTAGTTCTTAAATGAAGCCCAATGTTCCCTGTCTTCTATTGGGAATACTTTCTTGAATCTCTCCCTTTTAAGGCAAAAGTCTGAGGCCTCTGCTAGCTATCTTAGGCTTATTTTGTGACATTTCTCCCTCATTTGAGAATTGCTAGAGATGTCTCTGAAGGAAAATAGGCCCTGGTATTGGCTGTCTCTCTCTCCAACTCTCCACCTGTTTTCTGATTTTTTAGCTGCCCTTTTTGTCTTGTTTTTCCCTCATTAGATTGTAAGCAATTTGAGGGGTGGGGAATATTCCTTAGTTTTTTTTAATCCTTGTATTTCTGATGTTTAACACAGCTCCTGGCTTAATAAGGTACTAATTAATAAGTTAGTTAATTTATTCATAAGATAATAAATGTTTGTTAATTATTGATTATTTGTTGTGCTTGACTATGAATATCTGTTGCAAGGATTTTCTTTTTTTTTCCAAAGTGAAGGAGAGCAAATAGATTTCTGATCATAGAAAAAAATAATAATTTAATTAAAAAAAGAGATTAACTTGTTAAGGCATTGCATTTCTTTTCTGCCGTATCATCCCATTCCAGGAGAATATAAGCTCCTTCAAGGCGAGCATTGTTTCCTTTTTTTCCTTTCTATATCTGACTCATAGTAATTTTTAATAAACATTATTAAATTGAAGTTAGAAGTTATTTCATTTTCTTCAAAATTTGACTTCTAAGATCAAAGAATTTTGACTTAGGCCTATAGACCATATTTAGACCTAGAAGAGACCTTAGAAATTGCCTAGTCTAGGAGTTCTTAATTTAGAATCCATAAATTTTTCTTAAAAAATTTTGATACCTGTGTTCTAATGTAACTGAAAATGTGATTGGCTTTTTTTGTAACTTTTTGCATTTTATTTTATACATTTAAAAACATTATTCTGAAATGAGGCAAGACTAGCTTTAAAATCCAAATTTGCTTCTTTCCAAATCCAGGATTTTCTCCATTTGACTATATTTCAACAAAATTCTGAAATCTTGAAGTAGGGTTCCCTGTGGTTAAAAAGAATAAAATGGAGGAATCCCATTGACCATTCTGAGTTATATTCTAGGACTTGAATGGGATGTTAGTAAATACCTAACTGTCTTCCCAGCATCTTCTAAATAATATTTGACAGCTCTGTGGATGGGCTGGGGGCTCTCTGAGAGCCAGGATTAAAATCTGAGCCTCCCTGCTCAGGCTGGAAATTTGTTAAGCAGCAGTGAGCAACTCTGACAGAGGCAAAGAATGGCTTGCTGGGTTTTATAGCTGACAGGGTTTGATGAAGCTGGCAGCTCTAAGGTCAGCAGCAGGGGGGCCTGTGGTCTATCAGCTGTTGACATCCAGTAGGTGTCCCGGCAGTCGACTGGGGTGATCCATCAAGGGTCCTGGAACTGAGGGAAAAGGTTATTAAAGCTGGAATGAGCACTTAGGTACAACAGAGATTGCTGCCGGGCCAGGCAGGCCACAAGGCAGCACTCCGGGTTCTGGCATTTGTCTCGGTGGCCACTTTCACACACTTGACTGGCAACGCCCACAAGAGTTCGGTCTTTGAGCGAAGGAGGCAGAAAATCCTACTCTTCCACTGAGAAACTGCATGATGGAACTATCATCATCATAAGAGCTTAAGGTTCTCTGGCATTTGGTGGTTTGCAAAGTGATTTCCTCCTGACAAGCCAGTGAGGAAGGGAGTATAAGTATTATCTCCAAAGATAATGGACTTTAAACCCAAAGGTCTAGATTTGGGGCCACAGGCAGATTTATGCAATGACAAAAATTGAATTCCATTTAAAAAACACATTTATTAAGCACCCACTACTTACAAAGCTTGGTAGGAGGTGATGAATATACAAAGAGAAAAAGGAAATATTTCCTACCCAAAGAAAGCTTATGTTTTTATGAGATGGAGGGTGGAATACTAGACCAATCAATCAACCATATATAGACTAACCCTTACTTGGTGATAGATTCTGTACTAAACTTTGTTGTTGTTTGTCCTTTCTCCAAGATGGCCGTGATATTAGGGAGATGAGAGCACAATATGGAAACGAATTGGATTTAAGTGAGGGAGGGCGGCACAAAGTCACCAGTCTCACTTTCTTCCCCAGAGCCATCTAGGTCCAAATGCAAAATCAGGATGATTGGAGACGGCTTGGAACTAAGCTTTAGAAATATAAAGAAAAAGGAAAAACCGTGGGAGCTTATATTTTGATAAAGGAGACAATGTATACATTTATCATCACATCTAAGATGAATCTAGAATTGATAGAAGGTAGCCTTAGACTCTATAGGGATAAACAAAGTTATACAAAATAATTTTGAGGGGAGGAAAATAATTAGAAGTAGGGTTCTTATTAGAAAAGGATTTATTTAGGAGGTGATAGCTGAACTGTGCTTTGAAGGTAGTTTATGAGGTGGAGATAAAGAGACTGGGCACTTGTGACATGAGGAATAAATAGCATGTGCAAAGGCTTTGAGGGATAGAAGATGGAAAGTACAGGTGTATAGGACTGCCACTGCCATTACAATTAATGGAGGGAGGAACTCATCTATTGGCTATGTTAAGTTGGTGAGGTTGAGAAAGGTTGTAAAGCAGGGATCTTAAGTTTGATTCTATTTTCCCCAGGAATTAAGGTAGATAGAAGAGTGTGTGTTCCTGCTTTGGCAAACAATGGTAATCTGTGTTATCTATATCCACATTGATATTGATCTATTGATATAGATATATACATAAGTTTATAGCTAGTTATAGATAAGTATCTATGTAGATATATCTTCTCAGTAGATTTTTAAAAAATGCAAATGATATTAATTGGTTAATGATATTGAGGAGAAATTAATTGGTGATTGATATTGGAGATAACACAGCAGGTAGGATGAATAACAGAGCTAAAACCCCCATGCCCAATATATCAGAGTTACAACCGCACACTGAGGGTAGACATAACCATCTGAGATTTATGGATCCTCTCAGTCAGTGCTGATGGGATCTGGGGAGAGCAAGCCCACAGCCAGTGCTAGAAGGGAATGGTAGCTGGGCAGTTTTATTAGAATAGAGAATGTGTTGTGGGGAATAATATGAAATAAGGCAAGAACTAAATTGTAGAAGGTTTAAATTCCAGGCTGAGGACTTTGTATTTTAGCCTAGAAGCAATGGGAAACTATAAGAAAGTTATTGTCCCAACTCTATTCAGAATTCAAGACCCTAAAGTTTCATTTGACTTTAGAAATGTGAAAAAATGATTCTTCATCAGAAAGAGTAATTGGTGAGTCCTACATGCTCTTTTAAATTTTCCCTTGTCTGCAGTCTCTGCCACCAGATAATTTGGGGATGAAACTCTTTAACCTATTCAGTCCCAGTTTGCTCATCTGTAAAATAAAGATTATCCTGTTGTGGGATCTTGCCTTCTGCATTGTCACTTATTGCTTCCTTTCTCCCCATCAAGAAGTATTGTTTATATTTGGACTTCCAAAGACTGAGCAATCCCCAGCTAGGGAATTAATCCATTCAACTTTGGTATTTCATTTAACTTTGGATGAATTTTATATGAGTAAGAACACATGTAATAATGATGATGATGATGATGATGATAGCAGCTAAGATTTATATAGCACTTACTATGTGCCAGACACTGTGCTATGCAATTTACAATTATCATCACATTCGATCCTCACAAAACCTGGAAAATAGGTACCATTATCCCAATTTTACAGATGAGGAAACTGAGGCAAATAGAGGTTAAAAGGGTTTAACCCTTTATATACATACTTTGTCCCATACTTTGCTTTACATTTTATCTAATGTGAATATCCTTCCTCCTATATTCCTCCTCCATTTTGTACCTCTTGCTATTGTCCTGGAAAGAGCAATCAAATCAATAATAGAATTTTTATTATAAAAGACGTAACAGTCTTTTTATCCTTTGGCACTACTCACTTTCTCTGGATTTTTCTAGTTAAAAGCAAACAAAAAAAAATCAAACCAAATAAAAAACAAATAAAAAAATCTCTTTTCCTTTCCTGGCCCCTATTCTCCAAAATTTGTTTTATACTCCTTTTAGAATATAAGCTCCTTGAGGATTTGGATCATTTTCTTTTTTCTTTTTTAATCCTTAATGCTTGTCACAATGATTGGTACAATGTTCATTCACTCACTAACTAACTCACTCACTCATTATAATGTTCAATACTTGTATTGCCTATCTCACTGTGGGAGAAAACCCAGCACATACATAAACTGTAAAACACTAGACAAATGTGAATTGAAATTATTAGAGGCAGGTGAAAGTAGTCGTGCAGTAAGGGAGCACATTAGGGAGCATGATTTTATTGGTAAATATTCTCTCTTTTTTCTTCCTCCTCCCACTTGTTCTCTTTTTCCTCCCCTTTCCCTTCTGAAAACATCAGAGTTTATATTATTTGAAGAAGAGAAGGATGTTAGCACCAGGCAATTTCAAACTGTCTCTCCAAGACTGATTAGAAAAAACAAAAACCTTCTCAGTCACACTAAACAACTCCAGTCTAGATTGGAGCTGAATTATTGCCAAAAGGATTTAATTGGTACTGTGTGACTTTTGACCTTTTGTACAGATTGATTTATGGCATAAACTTACCATCTATTTCTGAAAAAAAAATACTGACTTGAGTGCATGGTACAGGGGCTAAGCTGTTACTTGAGAATGATATTACCATCCATTAACCTCCATTGCTTGTCCTTGGCTGCTTGGAAGAAAAAAACAGAATCTTACCAATGACCAAGTTATCTCTCCTCACTACAATTTAGCAAAGTACTGATTAGTGGGAAAAATAAATTCCCTGAAATGGTAGCATATATTAGAATTTGAACTGTGTAAAATATAGTAATTGTTCCAGCCTAATGGCAATTTTTGGCCAAATCAGACATTAGAATAATGAAGCCGCTTCATCAGTTAAATTGCTTTAAACTGGTCCAAACTGAGTTAAACTAGTCTGAACCAGTTTAAACCACTATAAACTGATGTGAACCAGTTTAAAGTGGTCTAAACTGACTTAGACTGGCCTGAACCCAGTTTAAACTGCTCTAAACTGGCCAGAATCAGTTTAAACTAGTTGAAACTGGGTGGAAAAAAGAGACATGTGGGGTCCAAGGAGGAAGGGCATTATTGTTCCTCCGGGGATAAAAGAAAGCTTCATGGAGAAGATAGTATTTGTATTTCTGTTGCAAGGAAACAAATTCAACTCCCTGGGCATCACTGAGACTTGGTGGGATAAGACTCATGACTGAAATGTGACTTTTTAAAAATATAAATGAATAGAAAATGGATAGACTAGCTGAAGAGGGAGTTGGAGAGCAAGACACAAGATGTATTCATGGGAAGAAATCCAGGAACTAGAGAGGAAAAACATAGTGGAATGAATTTGGTTAAGGATCAATGGAGAAGAAACAGAAGAAATATTATTGTGGAAATGTGCTACAGACCACCTGAACAGAAAGAGGAAATAGAGTTCAAGAAATAGATCACAAACCTGGCAGGGACATGGCAATATGGAGATGGGGAGGGGAAGCAGATGTAATTATCCAGCCATCTGCTGGAGCTCCCTTCTTCCAAAGGGAAGAGGTTTATCTAAATGATAAATTTTCTTCTTCAAAATAAAAAATAGAGGAGGCGACAAGGTAGACTACAGCTTTGGCACAAACCTGATGGACAAGAAAGAACTCACTGCCAAAGCTGAAGTGATGGAAACTTTGGAGGTAAGGGATAATTCTGTCTATGATGATCCATCATTTTCTTCTTCTTATGCTATTTTGATTTCAGAAAAAAATAATTTGTGCCGTCTTTGTAAATGGAGAGGTATGGGCTAGACAAAAGTACAGGTCAAGACTTGGAAGTGGTTGAAGGAAAGGCCCTAAAATATAGATATTAAAAAGTGCCTGTCAACTTTAAGAGTTGTCTCTAGCAGAAAACATCTGCCCTGAGTCCTGTTCATTCAGCATTTAAATCATTTATTTGTAAGACAGTGCAGATCAATCAATAAATGGCTTAAAATAATGATAATAACAAATTGTTGACATTGATATAGGACCTTAAGGTTTGCATTACTTAACTTGTTATCTCATTTGAGCTTCGCAAGGAGCCTAGGAGCTAGGTGCTATCATTTCAGATGGGGAAACTGAGGCTGACAAAGATTTAAAAATGTGTGTGGGGTCACAGAGCTAATAATTAATTGAAGGTTTGCATTCAGGACTATATGACTCTTAATCTAGTGCTTTGCCCACTGGGGTCATGTAGATGACTTTATCTGTATAATGTACACATATGTACAGTATGCATACACATACATAATTGTACAATATATATAACTATATATATGCACAACATATATGTGGTGTATATATTTATAAATACACGTGTATGTGTTTATGTATGTAAATATTTATATGTTAATATATATAAAATATACGCAGAAATGAAAGCAAATCTATAGTACATTGAGAAAAGGAGGGCCCTAAAAGCTGGAGGAATCAGGGAAAGCTTTGTGTCAAAGGGGAGATATGATCTGAGTTTTGTTGGGGTTTGAGATGTTAGGGTTTCTGAGTGGTAGAGATCAGGAAGAAGAGTATTTTAGAGGGGAAAAGCTGACCAGAGAGACTAATGAAACCCAAGGAATATTCTCCAGTTCTGATGTATTCTATGGTAATACCATTGGCTGACAGTCCCCTAGTGGCCAGAGGAAGGACTCTGGACATCTGCCTTCCTAGACTAGAGCTGGCTCACTCTCCAAATCAAGGAGAAAAGAGGGAAAGGGGAGGCAGGGAAGACAACAGCCAACGTGCTTGTTTAGTTGAAGACCTACTGAAAGCTCTTTAGGGGGCAGGTCTTTCCCCCTTCTGAATTACCAGGAGATGGCTTTTAAAAAAGCCATATCTATACTAATTACTCTGACTTTTTTTTTGGAGAGGGGAGAGCAAGGTAATCAGGATTAAGGGACTTGCCCAGAGTCACTTGTCTGTCAGGTATCAAGTGTCTATGCAGAAATTTGAACTTAGGTCCTCTTGACTCCAGGACCTGTGGTCTATTTTAGCTGTCCCTAGTGAGACCATTTTCTTCCGTTTTGCTCCCAGGTTTCCTGATCCCCTCCCTTTTGTCTTTGGAGTAAATATTTCCAGGTTCAGTTGCCATTTTTCTGTCCATTAAAGTAATTCATTTTTTTTCTTTCTCTTGAGACAATCAGAACTAAATAACTTGCCCAGGATCATACAGCTAGTAAGTCAAGTCTTTAAGGTCAGATTTGAATTCGATTCTCCTAACTCTGGTGCTCTATCTACTGTGCTACTTAGCTGACCTAAAACAGCCCATTTCTAAATTATTTTGGAGAACACTGACCTTTAGCTCTTGTGGTGGATTGAGGGTGGGAATCCAGGGAGAAAAGGGATGCTGGAAATTAGGACAATGGGACAGAGGGAAAGCTCTCTTCTAGAGAAGTGAGTTTGAAATGGAAACCTAATGCAAAGTGATATATATATATATGTATATATATATATATATTTACTACTACTACTACTACTAATTTACTACTACTACTACAATATATATATATAAACACACACGTGTATATATATAATTTGGCTATATCCAAAGAGGGCATTTATTTTGCTTTATTATATATATTGTTAAAGACAATTTTTTGTTTTTGTTTTCAATGGAAGGATGTGGAAGGGAGAGAAAATTAATGTTTTGTTCACTGAAAAAAGTAGAAATCCTATTTATCATATACAGGAGGCTGGGCCAGAGTTTCCATAACTAGGCAATTCAATAAGCTTTCAATTATAGCTCACATTTTCATAATGTGTTAACATTTGCAAGATCTTTTTTATACATCTTTTCTTATACTTACAGTAACCTTGGCCACTAGATGCTATCCTCACTTCATAGAAAAGGAAACTGAGGCAGATCACCCAGCTAATAAGAGATGGAGGGAGCATTTGAACTCTGCTGAATCACCTAGCTAAGATAGGAGTTTTTTGAAAATCCTACTGAGTTTATAGCTCTTTGGCAAGTTGGGGACTACCAAGACAAACAATGAATTTTTAACAAAAACAAGAGAGGCCTAGTGTCTGGGAAGCTTACAGAGTTTCACATTTAAGATGGAAGTGGGAAACTTGGGGCCAGGGCAGAGATCTGTAGGGCATCAGCTACCAGAATTGTTGGCAGAACTGCCTCTTCCAACTCCTCCATCCTGGCACTGCCCCCACTCCAACACGTGAGATCTTAAATCCTCGGGCCTCAGTTTCTTCATCTGTAAAATGAGAATATTGCATGGAAATGAGAGTGGAAATGGCCTGAGTGAAATTCTTTCAGGTCAGAGGTCCTTAATCATTTTTGTGTCATGGGCCCCTTTGGAAACTGGTAAAACCTACAGAACCTTTCTTAAAAAATATTTTTAAATACATGAAACTGAGGAAATCAATCATCAAGCTAATTTTTAAAAAGTTCTTGGACTCCAGGCTAAGAATCCCTCCTCTAGCTCAGGTTTGTGCTATCTCTGATTGGTCACAGACCTACTCCCCAACCCCTACTCCCAGCATTGGCTGTACCAAGGGTACACATTTGGAGGGAGCATCAGTGATCCCGGCTACCAAAGCACCTCCCAAGGTATTTGTGATAGAGTGCTGCTTCTCTTTGGAGGTCTCCCATGATTCCTGGCCTTACTCTCTCCTTCTGTATCCCTTTGAATTTTCCTGGAAGACTTAGTCTAGCTCTTACTCTTGCCTTCATTACTGTCTACCTAATATACTGCTGTTGCTGCTGCTACTATCACTACTATTATAACTACTATTACTACTACTATTGCTGCTGCTGCTACTACTACTACTACTACTATTACTATCACTACTACTACTACTACTATCACTACTACTACTA
>JAJPUD010001206.1:16837-29997 GCA_023553655.1 Myrmecobius fasciatus | reverse complement strand
TCTCTCTCTCTGAATGAAAATGGAGAAGGTCATATCACAGAGAATGAGTACTGGATTTGGAGACAGAGGAATTGAGTTAAAAGAGCATTCAGTATTTACTCCTTGTATGACTCTGGGCCTCAGTTTCCCTATTTGCTGAATAAAGGATATGAGCTAAATGGTCTTTGAGATTCTTCCCAGCTCTGATTCTATGATCCTGTGAACCCAAGAGGATTTAGGTAGAGGCCCTGACTCAACATATCTGACAACTTCATCCATCTGGATCCTTAAATCCTTCCTCCTCACCCCCCACCCCCCGCCCCGGCAGCCTTCTGGATTTCTCTTCCATTCTGTCCTTCTCCAGAGATGTACCACATACAACATGGAACATGGAACAACATGACCGGTCCCTGATGATCTCTTTCTAAGGGACATAGCCTAGCATAGTGGGGACACAGTGTGCTGGACCAAAGCAACATGACAGTGCACAACAATTCAGCGTCCCAGGTTCAAATCCTGCCCTTGTTTCATTCTACTTGTATGACTTTGGATAAGTCTCTTAATCTAATTTTAGGGCTCTGATTTTCTTTAGCTTTAAAATGATGGGATTGGAGTAGGTGACTTTTGAATGAAACTTGGAGTGGTGCTTTGAACCTGAGTTCAAATCCCACCATAGCTACTTCCCACACATTGCTTCATTTTTCAGAGCCTCAGTTTCCTCATTTGCAAAATGGAGATAATAATATCTCTAATATAGGGTGTCTTCTAGCTAGGTGACAAGGTGGATATACAGTTTGGAGTTAGGAAGACCAGAGTTCAAATTTAGCCTCAGACATTTCCTTGTTGTGTGATTGATTCTAGGCAAGCCACTTAACATTGTTTGCCTCAATCTCCTCATCTGTAAAATGAACTGCACAAGGAAATGGCAAACCCTTCCAGTTGTTGCTCTTGTTCCTCCTTCATTCTTGAAGAAGAGGACAAATGCCATCCAGAGAATGATGTCTTGACTTGTAAATCACTCCAGGGTCTTTACCAAGAAAATCTCCAAAATGAGCCATGAAGAGTTGGACATGATTGACTAAATAATAACAATAGAGTATCTTAAAAGTCTCAGTCCATGGGGGCAGCTAGGTGGTGCGATGGATAAAGCATCAACCCTGAAGTCAGGAGAACCTGAGTGTAAATCTGGTCTCAGACACTTAATACTTCCTAGTCCTGTGACCCTGGACAAGTCACTTAATCCTAATTGCCTCAACAATAATAATAATAAATAATAATAATAAAAAGTCTTAGTGCACTTTTAAGTCAATAGCTTAAAGCCACTAAGAATTAATATTTTAATTATTACATATTAAAATTTTATATTTTATGCAATTCAAGCTTAAGCTTTAACATCTTAAATTTGCACTAAAGTCTTTGGGACACCCTATATTTAAGAAGTAACCTGACACAAGGTTATAGACTTCGGATTCAAATAGATCCTACTTCATAATTTCATGGATTCAGAGACTATTTAGTCTAATGTCTTCATCCCAAAGATGAGAAAACTGATCCCTAGAGAGACAAAGGGGCAGCTGTGGATAGAACAGAAGTCTTGGAGTGAGAAAGACCTGAGTTCAAATTAACTGGCTATGTGACCCCAGGTGAAAGTCATTTAACCTTTACATGCCTCAGTTTCCTCAATTGTAAAATGAGGTTAATAACAGCCCTCACCTCCCAAGGGTGTTGTGAGGATCAAAATTAGATAATAACTGTAAAGTGCTTTACTGTCACATAATAAGCACTATGTAAATTATTATTATTATTGTTATTATTATTGTCTAGAGTTACACAGAGAGCTAAGTAGTAGAGTCAAGCCCAGAACTCAAGTCCCACGGTTCCAAATTCTGTGTTCCTCTCTTCTCTCCTTTCCTTGATCAAGGGAATGTGAAGACATCTTCTGATGAGCTAATTCCATTTACAGATGACTGGCTTAGAGCTTTAAGATGAAATATGCTGAACTCAAACTTTTATCACCTCTCTGAATAATGGTGCCATTGTGGGAGATGGGAGGCAGAATTTCCTGAGCCCTTGCACCCTGATTATCCAGCAATAGAGTTCCACTCTGTTGGCCAAGTATTTCTTCTGTGGTCCAGAACAACCCTCCAGAACAAAACACTAACAAACAAACCAATCTTTCAGCAGGTGTTGGTTCCAATCCAGAGAATGGGAAATTCTACTTTTTTTCTTTTTTGGCAAGTTCTTGATCTGACCTTCGTAGTGATAACTATTAGCTGCAGATACAAAATATCCTCTAACTTTTTTTTTGTCCTTCATTTTAAGATTAGAGTGATATATTCTTGCTTAAACGGTGATGAGCTCATTCTTGAGTCACATGAAAGTAATCATAAAAACGGGGCATGACTCAGAGCTATTCACTCCTGGCACATAGGAAGCACTTAATAAATGTTGGTTTTCTTCCTTCTTTCTTGGGTTATTGGGAGAAGGCCTGATAGAAATGGAGAAGGGCAGTTAAAGGAGCTGGGTTCATACCCCTTAGCTTAGACAATTTACTGTGTAAGACATTTGGGTAAAATGAGTCACTTAAATTTTAGCCTCAGTTTCTTTTTATTGGTTAGATTGAATCCCTTAATTTATGCAAGTCACTGTGTAAGCCAGTTGGGTAAGGTGAATAACTCAAACTCTTTAGCCTCAGTTTCTTTATCTGTACAGTTAGACTAGATCAACTCTGAGGTCCTTCCAGCCCTCACTGAGTAAAAATAAAAATATTTATGAAGCATTCATTACATGGAGAAGCAAACATAAAAAGGATAGTCCCTCAAGGAGCTTACACTCTTAATAGGAAAGATGCCAAATACAGGGGACCAAGAGCCAGGCAAGGGGATTTGGTTTGGAAATTCTATGAAACATGAAAATTACTATAAACAACACAATTAAGTCAGAGATTGTGGCTCTGAATTACTACCTGTGTGACTTTAGGTAAGCGACTCCACCTGTGGGATTCTCATCTCCTCATCTGTAAAATTTGTTGATGTCAAAGGTCCTTTTCAGGTCTAGATCCATAATCTTGTTCTAGTCTGATGTCTATAGATACCCTCCCCTCCACTACCTCTGCCTAAGGTGATTGATTCTAGCTGCCCAAGTCACTATGTAGGTATATAAGAAGTGGTGTGGGGGCAACTCTGAGGAAGATGAGGATTGGAAGTCTGACTCTACCATTTCCCAATCATTGGTCAGTTTCTTTTTCCAGAAGTTTGCTTTTTGTCATCCTTGTTGGTCTAGACTTGTAATTTCATTAGGTTTGGGAAACATTCACTGTGGACACTCTCCCCCAGGAAACAACCATCTATTAAGCAATTACTATGTACCATATACTGGGCAAAATTCTGGGGCTATAAATGCAAACAGAAAATTCTTCCCTGCTTTCAGAGAGCTTATTTTCTAAAGGAGCAAGACAATAACGCAAAAAAGAAGCTGTAGGAAGTGAAAATACAAATCTGCCCCTGTAGTACCAATTGGTCCTTCCTTTTTAACTTGTAATCAATCTTAAGAGAAGCTGCCTGTAGACACTGTATGGTTAAGCATCTAGCCAGTAAGTGCCAAAGACAGAGTTTGAACCCAGCCTTTCCTGATCAAAACTTTGTTGTAAGGAAAGCATTTATAAACTGAGTGTTATGGACATGGGAGCAGTTCTCATATACACTCTGTCCTTCCACCCTTCAGCTTGGACACCAAGTTTCTGAGCCTTTCTCTGTGATTTACTGGAGATAAGTTGTGGCCAGCCCAGGTGCTATGTGTATCTCTTCCCCCTGCTGACTGCAAGGGGAACATTTAATCTATTCACTTCATTCAGTTATGCTTCTCTGGCAGTCATTTGTCCCTGGAGCTGCAAATTATCAAATTTGTTTTACAATAAAGAAAATCTCTTGTATCTCAGGCAACCAATAGTAGGAAGTTGAAAGTCATTTAGATGGGAAAAATCATACAAAAGGCTAATAGATGTTTTGAAGATAATGGAAGTCTTCCTTAGTGTGGATTAGGAACTGGTCGAGGAGACATTTAGTTCAATGTCCACCTCCAACTATTTTTCTGGCTGTGAGGCAATCAAGGTTATGTGGCTTGCCCAAGATCACATAGCTATTAAATGTCAAGTATTTGAAATCATATTTGAACGCAAGTCCTCTTGTCTTCAGGATACTGCATCACTTTAGCTGTAGTGTCCTCTCCCACTTTGTCTTCCTTCCTTCCCTTCCTTCCTTCCTTCCTTCCTTCTTTCCTTCCTTGCTTCCCTTCCTTCCCTTCCTTTCTCCCTTCTTTCCTTTCCTTCCCCCTTCCTTCCTTCCCTTCCTTCCTTCCTTTTTTCCTTCCCTTCTTTCCTTTCCTTCCTTCCCTTCTTCTCTTCCTTCCTTCCTTCTCTTCCTTCCTTCCTTCCCTTCCTTCCTTCCTTCCCTTCCTTCCTTCCCTTCCTTCCTTCCTTCCTTCCTTCCTTCCCTTCCTTCCTTCCTTCTCTTCCTTCCTTCCCTTCCTTCCTTCCCTTCCCTTCCTTCCTTCCTTTCCTTCCTTCCTTTCCTTCCTTCCTTCCCTTCCTTCCTTTCTTCCTTCCTTCCCTTCCTTCCTTTCTTCCTTTCTTCCTTCCCTTCCTTCCTTTCTTCCTTCCTTCCCTTCCTTCCTTTATTCTTTCCTTTTTCCTTCCTTCCTTCCTTCCTTCCTTCCTTCCTTCCTTCCTTCCTTCCTTCCTTCCTTCCTTCCTTCCTTCCTTCCTTTCCTACCTTTCTTCTTTCCTCCCTTCCTTCCATTCCTACCTTCCCTCCTTCCTTTATTCCTTCCTTTCCTTCATTCCTTCATTCGTTCGTTCATTCATTTGTTCGTTCGTTCGTTCGTTCGTTCGTTCGTTCCTTCCTTTTTATTCTTTTTGTAAGGCAATTGGGGTTAAGGTTGTTTTTTATTTAATTTTGTATCCTGCATTTAATACTGACAAAAGAAGTTTCCATATACACAGCATATGCCAAAAAAAAGATTAAATATGAAATTGTGACTGCTACTCACTTTGTTGTGTGAGCCTAAGGAAGTAACTTGTCCTCTCTGTTCTTTTCTCTCAGTTTCCCCATCTGTAGTAAGATAGAGTTGGACTCCATTTCTAAAGCCCCTTCCAGCTCTGATGAACAATAATTCTATGACCTTGGAAACAAATCGAGAGTCCAAACAAATAGTATAAACACAGTTGTGTTTTTTTTTTTCTCAGAGAGAGAAATTAGGAGAAAAACATGTTCCTATCAGTAAAGAGATGGGAAACAAATGCTTCCCTTTATATGATGAATGAGGATGGGAATGAGTCTTGGTCCATAAGTCCCTTTGGTGTTATAATGGAATTTTAATTGCTGTGGCTAAAAGGGCTGAGAATGACCCTGCACCTCACCCTCTCCTTCCAGAATCAAGAACACTATCTATCTCTTTCCAAGCCTGGGTCATGAGAAGTTTCTTGTATTGGGTCAACTTCTGGCCAGATAACTAGGGTGTCTTTGCCTTACAAAGGAGAGCTGAATGCACTTGGAATATTAGGTTAGCCCAGGAACAGGAGAGTTTAGCAATTGATGAGAAGGAGCAATTAAACTAAAGAAGTAGCTGATGGGAGCAGCTAGGTAGCCCAATGGATAGAGTACCAATCCTGAAGTCTAGAAGTCCTGAGTTCAAGTTCAACCTTAGACACTTGACATGTATTAGCTGTGTGATTCTGGGTAAGTCACTTAACTTACCCAAAAGTTAAAAAATTCAGAAAAAAAGAAAAAAATTATCAGATGGCAGACTGGGGTCAGCTCCCCCCTCCTTCTTTCTCTTCCCCCCAATTGACTACATTCTTGACTTTCTGCAAGAACACTATCTATCTCTTTCCAAGCCTGGGCCATGGGAGGTTTCTTGTGTTTGGTCACCTCCTGGCCTCTCTTTGGTTATTAATTACATGATGGTCTAGGTCAATTTTGAGATCTCTTCCAGCTCTTAATCTATCATTTATTTTTACATATTTCTTTGCTTATTGCCTCCCATGTTAGATTGTGAGCTCTTTAAGAGAGGGACTGTCTTTTGACTCTTTGTAACCCCAGAAGTTAGCACAGTGCCTGGCACATAGTTCTAGATAGCCTTTGGGATTCAACAAATCAATTACCAGACCATTCTTACAGAAAGAACCGTTCCTCACAATGGCCCCTACACAACAGTGATCTGTAGCAATTTAAGACTATTTTTCAAAAAAAAAATGACACTATGCCAAATAATGATCTTCAAACTACATGGAACAAAAAGGTTTCAAAGTGACCTAATAAAGTAGCTGAGTTCAAATACAGCCTCAGACAATTACTAACTAGGTAAGTCATTTAATCCTGATTGCCTCCCTTCCCCAAAATAGAACAAAACCAAAAATGGGGTGATATAGCAAATAAAGCACCTGCCCTGGAGTCGAGGACCTGAGTTAAAATCTATCTTCAGGCACTTGCTAGCTGTGTGAATCTGAGCAAGTCACTTAATCCCATTGCCTATTCCCCTCAGAAAACAAAGAAACAAAGAAACAAAGAAAGAGATTTAGCAGAAGAAATCAAAATCGTGATAATAGAATGAGACATAGGTCATCCCTGTCATCCTGTCTATTACTGAAACTGTCTCAAAGACGCTTTCAGTAACCCTACCAAAAACGAGCTGACATCCTTTTACATTTATTCAGTACAAAAAGTAGACATTTTCTCCATCTCTGTAATGGTCCACAATACATCAGATATAAATGAATAATAGCAGGGTAGTGGCTTGCCACAAGACCATTTGAACTTTTTTTTTTAATGAAATTAATGATCACAATGACAATAACAATAATTCCCATTTATTGACCTCTGAGCTTTGCAAAATGCTAAAAATAAATTAGCTCGCTTACTCCTTCTCCTCTGGCAACCTCTGGCCCCCTCTTTCTACTGGTAAATTCATCCTAGGATCTTCATTTTAGAGAAAAGTCTAGGCTGGTTTTCTTTCATTTCCTTCTTAACCTGGGACTTTTCTCTGCCCCTTTCTTCCCATTGGTATCTCATCCTACCTTCATTTTTTCCCTCCCTTTTACTTTCCCCTTTGGAATATGTTACCCTTGAGTACAGGGAATGTTTTTTTTTTGAAAAAAAATTTTTTGAGGGGAGGCTTCATTTAAGTTCCAACCACTGGTTGCTGTTGCTTGCTCGTTCTTCCTAATAATCCTGTGAGGCAAGGATCATTATCATTCCCATTTTACAGATGAAAAAACTGAGGCAAAAAAACTGAGGCCATTTGAAATGACTGGCTGTGGGTCACATAGTGAAGCAAGTATTTCTGATGGATGCTAAGTGGAACATTCTTTCCTTGTCTCTGCCCTGATGATATTGGCAAAATATAGAACCACAACCAGTGGGATGAAAATTGATGTTTCAAGCAAAGCTTTCCTTTTTTTTTCCAAAGGGATCATGTGAACAAATTCTTGGCTGGAAACCTGAAAGACTTGTTTTGGAATGTTTTCTATCTAATGCATGTTACAATCTTGGAGCTTCTTGCCATAGCCTTAGATAAAATACTTTGTTTATACATATGACACATTTCTATGCTGAAACAGCAGGAGAAGGTGATGGCTATGGGCTTCCCCTACCCTTAGCCTCCACTCAGAGGCTCTCCTTACTGACTGGCTGGTGGGGTCCAATCACTCAGCATACTGGAGTCTGACTTCCTTTCTCTCGCCCCTATATGTGATGATCACACAGTGGCAGATAGTTCTAATATAAATACCATATGGGCAAAATGGGCTTTAACAGATTATTTCAGATCTGGGAAGAAGCCCTGGAGAAAATATCAGAGATGTTGAGCTGTCTAATGCAAGGAGCACCAGTAATTTTATATCCACTTATCTCAAATGTAATATGTTTCAGTGCTTACAGAAATCCATAATCAAAAATATTTGTGATTGGCCAAAAAAGAAAAAATAAATGACCTCAGTTTCTTCCTCCCCCATTCTCTCAATTGCTAGTGTCTTCCCTCTGAGTCTCCTGTGCAGCCACTCTGTGTATATTATATGTATCTAGGTGTTTACATGAATCCACCATTAGAATGTAAGCTCCTAGGAGCTGCTGGATGGCACAGTGGATAGAGTACTGGCCCTGGAGTCAGGAGGATCTGATTTCAAATCTAGCCTCAGATACTTAAAACTTACTAGTTGTGTGATATTAGTTGGGCAAAATCACTTAATCCCAATTGCCTTGCAAAAAAGAAAAAAAAAAAAGAACATGAGCTTCTTGTGGGCAGGAGCTGGTTTTGCCTTTCTTTGTCTCACTACTTTCCCTGACACAAATCCTGTAGTCTGTAGTGAGTTTGTTTAATGAAAAAACTCTATGATTGAAAAAAATTGACACAGAGGATGGGTTTGTATATTGCCTGAATGGGAAGCTTCAGTGTTTATTGTCCTGAAGAAATACAACATTTGCTGCATCCCAGGGGAAAGATGGGATGATCTGGTCTTACTGATAAGTAACAAAGTTTACTCATGGGAAACACTCTCTAGTTCTAGTAGCCTATGCTCTAATGACATATGTTCTAAATTGGAAGATCCTGTCTAGCTTTGCCATTTTTAACCAATTTATGCCTTAACTTCTGAGCTCAAACTGATGGATCCTCTGCTGAGAGGTGACAGGTCCACAGGAAACATGGCTAACTGGACTTTCCAGAAACACATTGTTTGAGGGAATTCATCCAACTCCATCCTCCTTTATCATGGTTGTGAACGTTACTCCTATTTGCTGCAAGAGGAGTTGCTAGGCTCTGTATGAAATTGACTCTAAATCCTTATCTCCGTTTCTTTGCTCCAATTTTCTACTTTTATATCCTTGCTGAAAAATGTCTCCATTTACTGGAAAATACCATTCATCTCTGGGTGTTCCTCCCCTAGCTTCCAAGGTTTGAAAACATGGAGAAAACTTAACCACTTATATACTCCTCAATACCTAATATTCCTACCATTAAAACCTACATGGCAGCAGGAAATCCAGTTATCCAGTTATCCTTTCTCATCATGGGGGTTTAAGGCATGATGCTCCCTCAATCTAGAAAATTGATCTAAATTTTTTTGGCTCTATCTTCATACTAGAGAAGTCCGATTTTTTCTTTTTCTTTTATGGTGTGCTGATAGTACCTTATTATAAATTTTAGGTTGATATTATATAAGAATCTCCATATATATTTATGCATTTCTGGATTTCTAAACTTTTTTTGTCATATGTGGGTCTTTGTGTATCACCTGCTGTTTCCACAAAATTTCCCATTTAATTTCTTATGCTGACTGACACTATATCAAAACCACAATGGGGAAAATTTGACATGGAATGGGATAATTGTATATAGAATGTGTTGTGTTTTGGAACACTTGCATCTACACAGTGGAAAGTTATTATTCTTTGGAGGGTTATTAAAGCCATCACTATTATGTTTGTTGCTCTCAAGTAGGGCCTAAGGGAGAATGAGGAAGGAGCTAAGGTAATCATCATCTTATTACAGATGGAATTGGGTTGTTCCTGAAAGACCTTATCATCACACACTAACCTGTCTTGGAATATTCACAAGCAAGGTACCAAGAGTAGACATAGCCAATTTTTACATCCAAAGAGGAAGGAAAATATGGACACCAGATATTGTTACCCTGGATAGTTTCCTTTAGGTTATGACATCAGGAAGGACAAAGAGAAATATTCCCATTTCAAAAAAGTTTCCCAGGAAGCCTGACTAATTCAGCCATACCATATCCAAGCCTCAGAGGCTTATGCAGGTCTGAATTTCACTTTACTAACAATTGAATTCTCCAAAAGGCATCACTGTTTGGTAGTCTAATTATCCATCACTTCAACCATTGCTCTTCCTCTTCCTTACATTGCTGAATACTTATTTCCTTGATAGGTCAATATTTCCTATCCAGTGCAGCTCAGTTATAGCCCGGTCTGCTGCTGCGTTGATGTTTGTCCTTCGTTCTCTAAGACCATGACATCATGGAGGAGATTCCATGACATGCAAGTGAATTGGATTTAAGTGAGGAAGGGCTGAGCAAGGGCACCTGCCTCCTTTCTCCTCTGGAGCCATCTGGGTCTTGTAATATATAGATTAGGACGCCTGGAGATGGTCCTGGATGCAGTGGGAGATCTTGGTCTTTTTAAGCTGAGGTGTTTAACAGGTCTCAATTTGACTGAGACAATGGCCAATCAGTGATTAAGGCTAGGTAAGAAATGAGGCAGAGAATGGCCTCTTTTACCTAGTCCAGGAAAAAAAAGTGCAATCTGCTAACTCACAGTAGTGTTCTGGCTGACCTAGCCATGGTGCTGATAATCCCACTTATTGTCATCTTGCAGTAATCACAAGATCTACATCCCCAAAGGACCTCAACCAACTGGTCCAGCCTTTTTCACTTTCCAGATGAGAAAACCTAGAACTGGCGAAGTTTAGTCACTTGCCTAAAAGTCTCACAGATAGCAAGTGATATGAATTCAAGCCCTCTGACTCTGTGGGCAGCTAAGTGACGCCAGGGCTTAAAGTCAGGAAGGCTCATTTTCATGAGTTTAAATCTGGTCTCAGATGTTTACTAGCTGTGTGACCCAGACAAGTCACTTCATCCTTTTGCCTCAGTTTCCTGATCTGTAAAATGAAAAAGGAAATGGAAAATCACTCCAGGATTGCCAACAACAAGAAAACTCTAAAAAATCCAAATGGGGACATGAAGTCAGACATGACTGAAAAATAGCTAAACTCTTACTCTACAGTCAATTTTTTTTAGGTTTTTGAGAGAATGGGATAGAGAAGCAGTAAGTTTTAATGCAAGGACTAAGGTCTGGAAAAACAATTGGAACATAGGTGATGGTTAAGGAGAAAGTTCAGATAGGCATGAGTTACTGGGAAGGAGGATACCAACAGAGGGTGCAGCTGAGGGGAACTAACTTTGCCTCATTTATAATTTTGCCTAAACACAATCTTGCTCAAGATGGCATACAATTAAATTCAGATGAACTCCATGAAGCAAACCAAATATATTCTCACGAGTGCCAGAATTTCCCTATGTGATAGATAGTGGGTTTCAAATCTTCCTAGATAGTGCAATGACTGGAACACTAAGCTTGGAGTAAGGAAGACCTGAGTTCAAATCCCATCTCAGATACTAGGGGAACAATCTTACTTAAATTGACTAACTTTTCTCAGGTTTGTTTTCCTAATTTATTAAAAAGTACTTACTTCTTGTGAGAATCAAATAAGATAGCATTTTAAAGCAATTTATAAAATTTAAAACACAACAGAAATATTATTATTATTATCCTAATCTTATATTGTCAATATTAATATTAGCTATTAATGTTAAAGATTACTAATATACTTACTTAGTCATTATTTTGTTATTATTAATATTGCTGTTATTCCCAATTCCCTGATCTGGAGAAAAGCAAAAATTAGAAGTTACCCCACAAATGGTCCCTGTTGATGGCTTAGCCTTGTTATGTGGCAAAAGCAGCCATATGTTAGGCAAATTAACTCATTATAAAGAAAGCTGACCAAGGGAGACATTTCTGTTCTTTGGATAGAATGGATGCCCTATTTAGGGGAGAGTCAAGATCAGTACCCAAAGGAATTGTCTGTGATAACTGGAAATGGTTTCCAAGCTCCATCTCTAAGTTGACAACAAATTAAGTTCCACCCGATGTAATATAATGGAAAGAATACTAAATTTGGAATCCAAGACTTGGGTTTATCTTGATATTACCACTTATTACTTATATAAGTTGCTTCATTTATTCATGCCTCAGTTTTCTCATCTATCAAACCCAGGGGCTGGATGATTTCTCCTGCTCTTTCATCTCTATATCTATAATCTTATGAGTCCTTTTTTTTTCTGCATGAGGAAGAGAAGACCCTTTCCCATCTATCCTATTCCTCAAGACAAAAATGTATATTTTGGGCCTTGATCAGTTTCATAATATGTCAAAAATGACAATCAAAAGTTCATCATCAGTAGAGCTTGAAAGGCAGCTGCACAGAGAACACAGCCTAGTAGTCTCAGGGGAAAGACTTAATAATCACTCAAGTCTATAAAATCATCTCTGAAGAGATTCTCCCTCGGCTCCCAATTCAAGGGATAAACAGGATCAGTATCAATTGGAAATGTTAATGATAACTGTGAATGCTCAAACCCTACTATCCAGGGAAGGCTCTTGTGACATTGTCTTCCAGAAGCCTTGTGTAAAATTTATTTTAGAGAAATGAAGGGGGTGATTTTAAGGGCAGAGATTCAGGACTCTCTGTTTTCTGGATTCCTCACAGCTCTTTGAGATTCAAAATAGGGCAACAAAGATTTTTCCTTCCCTCTTGATAACTTAGATTTCTCCCCTTCCCACCCAATTCTCCCACAAATATTGCAAGGAAATCTGTAAACCTCAGAGAGAAATACATAATATTACAGCATGTGTGTGTGTATACATACATACATACATATATATGTATATATATGTAATTTAATTTTTTTTAATGTAGGGCTAACTGTCTTGGGGCCAGTGTATTGGGTCAGGCTGTTGGAACACCTATTTATCTACAGCCTGGCTGTTTTATAGATCCATTAAATCTACATTTTCTCTTGGGTTCTTTTCCCCACTCCACTCCACTTCGTTCCAGTCATACACGCTAAAACCCCCTTAAGCCCCGGAAATAAATCTCTCTAAACCACTGAGGGCTCAGGCAGACTTTTACTCTATCTCTCTCTGCAATTAGAACAAATTTACTGCTCAGAGAGACGGCGGCCAATGTGCAAGGTACTCCTTGGATAAATATACCTCTGTGAGAAAAGTAGAGGCTCCGTGGAAATTATCTTTTGTGAATTCAACAAGCATCAAGGTCATTGGCATGGCTACATACCAGTGAACATTAATTAATGGGCCTGCAGCTGGCGGTACCACTTTGGCTCTCTTCAATGCAGCCGCTGACTCCATATTTCTCCAGTTTGTGTGATGATTCTTGGAACCAATCCCATCTTTCTTTTTTTCTTCCAAGTACAAAAAGTGCTTAAGTCTATCCTGGAAAGATGCCAGTCTTTCAGAGAACTAGGAAAAGTGTTGTTTCTTTGCTATTTTTATCTCTCTCTCTCTCTCTCTCTCTCTCTCTCTCTCTCT
>JAJPUD010001205.1:444008-476927 GCA_023553655.1 Myrmecobius fasciatus | reverse complement strand
AAACAAAAGGAAGGGAAGAAGGAAGGAAAAAAAGGGAGAAAATAGAACTTCTAAGTTATTTGTTGGAATCAATTATGCTTGTTTTTCCACAAAAGTGCATTGAAGGAGAAATAGTTGTATTCTTGCGAAGAAATCTGGACACTTACTTGGAGGAATCTGTTAACCAGAATATGGAGTTGGGCTGATTTCAAGTCTTTTTTTTTTTTTTTTTTTTTTTTAATTTCCCTAAAGAGAGTGAGAATTAACAACCATTTGGTTGGAGTGACTCCTGTCACTAATTCATTTCTCCTGAAATATACTTGGTTCTGAATTATGTTTCTTCCTAAAGGGAGTCAGAAAAAGTATTTTCTTTTTCTTGGGGCCAAAAAAAACATTTCCTTAAGTTTTGTGGATAACAAAGGCAGCCTGATAATTGGCAAGGTTTGTGCAATTGTTCAAAATTCATTTCTCGGCAGTGAAATCAGTAGGATATTAGGACACAGGCATTTATTAGTAAGCTCATCTGATGGATTTCAACTTTCTCAAGATTCTTGTAGGAGAGCGCAGGAGAAAGCAAGAGGTGCTAAAGATAGACTCACTATAATCTATGAAGAGAATCACAGTCTCTAAATCATTTCATAAAGGTTTCTTAAAAGCCAAGATCCACCATTAACACCAAAAACTTTTTGTTGATAACTTTCTGAACTAAGAATGGATTTCATTTTTGTCTCTTGGCATTGTAGCTGGCACTGTGCTTCATAATTGTTGATTGATTGAGTCCTGACATACTCACACACTCTGGCCATCTTCTTGCACTCTATTATTTACCTCAGACCTGGCACTCCAAATTTCCATTCTAAAGCCTTGGGTTCCTGAGGGATTCATAGGATAGTATGCTGGACTTGGAGTTAGAAAGACCCAAGTGCAAATCCTGTTTCAGACACATACTAACTTTGTGACTCTAGCTAAGTCCTCTCACAGTCAACCATAGTACTATGGACATTATGTAAAGTGTATACTATGTGTTGGGCACTGCTAAGGACATTGATACAAAAAGAGGGAACAGACAATCCTGGTCCCCAAGAAGCTTAAAACTAAATGGTGGAGACAACACACAAACAGATATACACAAAATAAGATATATATATATATATATATACATATATATATACATATATATATGTGTGTGTGTGTGTATGTGTGTATGTGTGTATATATATATGTATATATATATATATAAGATAAATGGAAAATAACTAACAGAGGAAAGCTACTCTAAGAGGATTGGGGAAAGCTTCCTATAAAAGGTGGGATTCAAGTTGGGACTTAAAGGAAGCCAGGGAGGTCAGCAATCAGAGCAGAGGAAGGAGAACATTTCACGCATGGGGGATAGCCAGAGAAAATGCCTGAAATTGAAAAATGGAGTGTCTCATTTGTGGAATAGCTAGGAGGTCAGTGCTCGGTGCCAAAATCAACATGTTTCATTTAGCCATCTGCTGCTACTCTGGTATCCCCTTTACTGACTATTCTCCTTCTAATTCCTATGTAGAGAACAATTATCAAATAAGTACTCCTAGAAAGGATTAGTTAATCAATTTGTCCCAGGCTTCCACCCTAATATCCCTGAGACTTCTCAAATCAAAAAACCCCATCCTGTCTACCATTTCCCTATATATGTTGTCTTTATTTCCATCAGAGAAGAAGGAACTGTTTTCTTGTATCTGTTCCTCTGTTTAACACAATGCCTGGAATAATAAACGCTTAATCCCTTCATTTTTCAAGTTTGTAAAATCTGAGGGAAGAAAGACTATAGCTGGAATCCGAGGCTTAAGTCTAAGCATCTGTATAATACTTTACTGAGGTGGGGTGAGAATTGAAGAGAGTTATACTGGCTTTGAGAGAGCACACATTTGACTGTGGGCTTTCTTCAGATACAGGTTCTTGATGGGAGAAAATTCTGGGAATTTGACATGTAGAGGAGCTGGAATACTGAGCATGTCCTTATTCCCAATTTGCCATATGAGAAACCTCAGGAAATCTCTTGAAGGTAGAGCTGAGATAAAGGAGAATTCATTTACTTGGGTTCTTGTTTGGTGTTTTAATCTGTGTAACTTCTCTAATTTCTGTTTACTTGGATAAATGGGCTACCTCACTCTGTTCCATTTTTATGGTCTCTGAGTAGCTAGCATTTGGTGGGGAGACAAACTTTGAAGTACTCCTTACTTGTTAAGGGACTTCAGTATAGGAAAGACAGAATGAACACTGAAACTCACTCCTCTAAACTAGCAACAGAATGGGCAGATAGATCTAATTCAAATCTGGTATCCATACTCTGGGGAAAGAACAGAACAGGTGTCCTCTGAGAGGAACTGATCTTCCTTGAAGAAGGGTAGATGAGAGTCTACAAATTCATATTCATGACTCCCTGGGAAAAGCCACCTTTGGGTAGACAGTGTGTACATATAACCGATATGGGAGAGACACACACTCTCTCCCTCCCTCCCTTTGTCTCTCTCTGTCTCACTTTCCCCTTTCCCCCTTTTACATGGCCACCATCCACTTTTTAGTCCCTCCATGATTACACTTTGTGACTTTTTTTTTTAAAGCATGAATGACTTATTTTATTAAATGCTTTTTCAGCTTCTAGTGAGATCATGTGGTTGTAGATGTTTTTGTTTTTAATGATTACCGTCTTCCTAATATTTAACAATCCCTGAGTCCTTGAAATAAATGCAACTTGGCCAAAATGATTTATTGGATGAATTGTAATAGTGTGACAGGATTTTTAAATGAATCTTTGAGTCATATTAATTAAATGATATTGGTTTATAGTTTTCCTTTGCTTTAGATTCTCTAGTTTAAACATTGGGAATACATTTATCTCATAAAAGAAGTATGGCAGTTCTTTCTCAATTTCTGGAGAAAAAATTGTATAGTACTGACATTTATTATTCTTGAAAATTTTGATAGATTTCTCCTGCAAAGTCATTAGTACCATGAATTTTTGTTTTTTTCTGGAAATTACCTTATGGCCACTTCTATTTTCTTTTCTGGAATGGAATTATTTAATATTTTTGAAGGTATTTCTTGATTTTATGTTCTGAGTTTGTTGACATGTAACTACAGAATAGTTTTTTATAATTTCTTTTTTAAACTAGGTTCTGTCATGATTTTATCATGTTCATTTCTATTGATTTGATTTTCTAACCTCTACTTTTTAATCAGGTTGGCCAGATTTACCAACTTTATTAGTCTTTTAAAAGAACAAGCTTCTGCTTTGTGTTGCCTTTCTCTGATTCTTTTTTTTTTTCTTGTAGATAGGATTTTTCTTGCATAACTTCTCAAGCATTTCAACATTATTAACATGTAGTGGACTTCCTGCCATCTAGGGGAGAGGAGGGGACTGGGGGTAAAATTTGTAATAGAAAGCTTTGTGAAGATCAATGTTGGGGAACTACCCATATATATGTTATACAAATAAAAAGCTTAAAAAAAAAAAAACAAGCTTCTAGTTTTATCAGTGCTGCAGTAGTTTCCAGTTTACCAATTCTTATATTTCTTCTGATTTTTAAAGATTTTTTTTATTTCTAGCTTTTTTTGAAATGTATATTCATTTCATTGATCCTTTTAAAATTTTGCCGACGTATAACCATACATTTGTGTATGTGCGTCTCTGTGTGTATATATACACATTTAATACATATATAGAAATAGATGTACTTTCTTATGTTATGGTATGAATGTTATGGTAGAATATGTTCAGGGGCAGCTACGTGGTGCAGTGGATAGAGCACCAGCACATTAGTGAGGAGGACCTGAGTTCAGATCTGGTCTCAGACACTTAATACTTCCTAGCTGTGTGACCCTGGGCAAGTCATTTAACCCCAATTGCCTCAGCCAAAGAATATATTCATTTACCATTAAAGTCTCCTATTATTTTATTATGATCTTTGATCTTTGTTTTTATGAAATTCAGTTATTTTTTCTGTTGATAATCTCTCTGTATTCTGAAGTTTCACACTTTTATTTATGGCCTACATATTTATTAATTCCTTCTTTAGCTTCTTTGTGTTCCACATTAGTTTGAGTTTTTTCTTCTAAACATTTTTTACTATTTTTGTAGATCTTGTTCTTTTACCTTTTTTGTGTGCTTGAGCCTCACTGAGAAGTATCAATTCTTCTCTTTTTTTTTTTTTTTTTGCTGAGGCAACTTAAGTTAAGTGACTTGCCCAGGGTCACACAGCTAGGGAATGTTGTGTCTGAGATCACATTTGAACTCAGGTCCTCTTGACTTCAGGGCTGGTGCTCTATCCACTGCGCCACCTAGCTGCTCCTGAGAAGTATCAATTCTTGAGGGAGGTGAAGAGGTTTTTATTTCTCTGTGTCTCATATGGTGTAGGTCATCTCTATCCCTTGCCTTACCATGATTTTCTTTTTCATTTGCCATATAATTTCTTTTCTGGGCCCATGTTCTAACACCCCTCTGGATGTTGGGGGCTCCAAGAGCTGATTTCCCTTTTCCTAAGAAAGGATGATGTCTGAGGAGGTATAAGACTATGAGAGTGAGCAGTCCTTCCTTCAGTGCACCCAAATGCTTGGAGATTAGGCCATTGTAAAGCTCAACAACAACCCCCTACAGATTACATCTCTCCTCCTTTGGGAATGTTCTTCAGTAGAATTTTCTCCTCACTTGGGAAAGAAGGAAACAAGCTTTTATTAGGTGCCTACTATGCACCAGGCACTATGCTAAGTGCTTTGCAAACATTCTCTTATTTGATTTATACAGCAACACTGGAAGGTAGGTGCTATAATTACTCTTGAAGAAACTGATGTAGACAGAGGCAAAGTGATTTGTCCAGGGTCACATAGCAAGGAGGTGGCTGAGGTCTTCCTGGCTTCAGGCCCAGAGTGCTATTCACTTTGCCATTTTATGACCTGGATCAGCATTGTATCACACTTCCACTTTCCCAGTGTCAATCCTTTCCTTCATCATGCACTTTCCTGCAACCTTTCCTGCCTCAAAACTTTAGGCATTCTCTTCCCTTTATTGTTTACCCATGGACTTGACTTAGAATATAATCTTCTAGTGAAGTACCCTAAGAGGTGGAGACTGTACTGAGGGGAATGGCTGTCAGGCAGAGGCCTCAGGCTCTGAAAATTACAGCAAAGCCATAGAGAAATGCCCAAACATATTTTCTAGCAGACAGTGTCAGAACTGGTTTCGTTAAAGCTGCAGAACTAGAAAGCCTCGATAGGGTGGAGATGTGAGTGAGATGACTGGGGCAGACAATGAAGCCTAGCTGGTCTAGAGACAGAGGGCTACTATAGAATGAGGAAGGGAGCTACAGGCTATCATCTTCTTTTGTTTCTTTTCTTCTTCTTTTTTTAACTAATATACTATATTTAACAATTTGAATTTTCAAAAAAAAAATCACTTTATAAACTTACTTTTTATGTAGGGCAGCTCACATTGAATTAAAAAAAAGCACAGGAATACTATAAAAAGCTTTAATTTCATAAAAGCTGAGAATTACACAAAATAAATAACAGGGTCAGTTTAATAGGAACAGAACTGAGTGGGAAAGAGGCCTCAGCTTGGATGATATTTAGATGGCAGAGAAGTTAGAACCACCAGAGTATAGAAGCTGAAGTAAGAACTGAATTAGTCTAATCCAGAAACACTAGTCAAAAAGATGTTACAGAAAGGCTTGAGATGGTGGTTATAATGCCTTAAGATTAAAAAAAAAAAAAAATAAAAACTGGTTGCAGAAACTTTAAGTTGTACTATACTGAGTTTTCAACCATTCAATGAATCTAGCAACAACAGGCATTCTTTGGGACCCAATTTCTATTTTATATTAGGTTATCCTTTACTTCAGTTTAAATAACTTGATCAGAAAAATTATGCCTTGTCTTTGAAGAAATTACAAGTTAATAATTGAATAAAGACACTCTCAGAATGCTGTTTATTGTAGATAAGGGAATCAGGAAGGGCAGGGTTCAAATTCTATCTCATATTTATTTGTGTGAATTTCAGGAAGTCACTTAATCTCACGAAGCCTCAGTTTCCTCTTCAGTAACATGAGAAGAAAAGCATTTATCAAAAAGCTGTTTTACAAAGATTTCTAAGTCTTGGAGTTCTCTATAAATATGAGCTATTATTATGCTTATATTCACCGTGGCAACAAAAACTCAATACTTAATGAACAAGATGCATAAGTTGTTTGATTTAATAATGAAAAATAGATGAGATTTTGCATTTTTAAAGTGATGTAATACTTATTTTAACATTTTCAGTTTGGCCATGAGAACTTAACCTACAAATGCTATACTTTTTCTATCGACCTTTAAGAAGATGTTGATCAATTGAGTAAAATTATGAGGAACATTGAAAAAAAATTCAGAAATCCTACAATGTTACTAAACTTGAATTTAGAAGTAAAACTTTGATGTTTTGAACTTCTTAAATCCATGTAATGAAAGTAACTGAATGCCTCTCACATGAAGCACAAATCTTTTGAAAAGGAATCTACTTTTTAAAAACCTCTGTAATGTATCAAAAGCTGCCATATCTCTTAGAATCCTGGGATTGTAAGATCAGGATCATTATTATGTGATCAAGTAGATAAGATGATTTAAAATATCAGAGAAGGAGTGTAAAACATTAACTAATAAATACAAAAAATGTGAAGATGATATTTATTTTAAAGGTTTTTGAGTCAACAATAATTGTACAAAGCACATTACAAAATTCTACTGAAATAAGAATCCTCAAAACAGATGCTCAAAAAGTATTTATTTAGCAAATTTTTAAAATTTTCTAAGAAGCGATTAATTAGGTAAGAAGTGAGCCCTATTAGTTGAAGCATTAATATTAAAACATGAGATAAATTTTAAGAGAAACCCATCAATTTAAAAAACAATGCAAACCACATATAAAATTTTTTTTAAGCCATTCCAGTTTCAGAGAAATGGATTTTATTCAGGATAACTGAAAGTGAGGTTAAACTTTCTGCCTTTAAATCACTAAATTTAAGATTCATATCTTGCTAGTTTTTGAAGTTGTTTATGAGTAAAATTTTCAAGCTGACTAATATAGAATATTAATCTAAATATTGGCTGAACTCTTTATCCAATACCTTAATTGAATAAAACAAGAATGTAGTCATGATTATTTCCTTTCAGAGACATCTCAGACTATATTTGGATATAAATTTGGAAGGACAATGGTGGTGATGTTATTCAAACTTTTGCTCTCCTCACAATGTGGTGAATGAGCATAGAGAAGGAACAATAAATATCATGTACATGTGAAGAAATTCTACTCCTAATATTAAAGAATGAGTCCCAAGTTCAGGGTTCTAGTAGCCTCTCTCTCTCTCTCTCTCTACATATATATATATATATATACACATATATATATATATGGTCTATGCAATTTAAAGAACTAAGCATTTTAAAAAATAATTCTGAACAAAATCTATATCTAATTTTAAAAAATGGAGGAGGAAGGAACAATAGGCAGATTATAAACTTAGGCATAGAAGAGACTCATGAAATAAAAAGCAAAGCTAAGCCTGGCATATATGAAAGAAGGTAAAATTGGAATTCATCAAATAAAGTCAAAGTCAATGCTTAAATATTTATCATAAATTATAAAACCATGCCTTCCTTAAATTTACTTTTACTATAGATTATGGTAAAGGAACAAGCAGACAATCCCATTTTCCCAACAAGTAAGGGGAAAATGAGATATTTTACCAGGCCAAGTTTAAAGTTGTAACTCAAATACATTTCTTAATGGAACCTTTCAATCTCTAAAGTCTCTCCTTCCAATAAGATTAAATTTAGTCACTTTGTCCTATATAAAGATATGACCAGAATCATAGAATGTTAGTAGTGAAAAATCCTTAGAGATCATGAATATATTTTACAGATGAGGAAACCTTATTTCATTTCCAGACTTCTGATTTTTTGTCCAAATTAGAAATCAAAAAATCTGTTATCTATTTATATTAAGCAGTAATGTTATTTTGTGAATGTCTATTGTATAGTACAATAGTTTTTCTTCAAATAAATGTTCATGCTTCACATATTCATGTATATTTTATCTTTGTGATAGGTAGTTATTTATGTTCAACAAATTACTATTTAGGGAATTTTTGGCTAAATGTAATAGCAGTAAGGCAGTTGTTAAATTTTAAGCAGGCCGGCCTGATCCAGAAAGTGCAGGAAATTCTTCTGCTAACAGGACATATTCACGGCATGTTGGGCATGTACTTTGTTCTTTAAGCCATTGCTCAATGCACTGAAAATAAGGGGAAAAAATCCATAAATATCTACCCATAACTTGCTCTCTCAACCCTGTTGGAGTGGGCATTTCTAATCACATCTAGGCACAATATTCTCACGACCCATCAAATCATTTCTGAGCTCACACCTAATCTAGGGATCCAAAGCCATTTCTGCCCAGGCAGGAAGCACACAAGAGGTTCCCAGAATAGTTTCTGCCTTGGAATTAGATTACTTTATCAGGTGCTGACACTCGAGAGTTACTTTTTAAGACTTCCTGGGCTTTGAACTCCTGACTTTGTTTTGATTATACACTCTCCCTGAGGGGCCTGATCTTTCTGTTTCTCCCAATCACACCTGTTTGATTCTTTGGTCTAATCCATTTCTAAGGGCCTAATGACTTTTGGACTGAAGCAACCCTTCTCTAAATTTCTAGTTTCTGCAATTGTTTTATAACTTCTAATAGTAAATACCTAGGCCTATGGCCCTGATTCCTTAGCCTCTTAGTTGATTTGCCTGAGGAAAGGTTTTATTCTTCCTACTTGTAAGAAGCAATTTTAAGTATTTAATAAACACTTGCTTATTAACCAATTTATGCCTAGTATGTCTTTATTCTGGCTCCTTTCAGATTCTAGACTCTCAGAGTTCTAATCTATCCACATATTTCTATTTTAATGCTATCCAGTTATCTATAAAATAGTATTAACTACTATTTACTTATCTACTTTTAAAATGATAAACTTACAAACATCAACATTTCCATGTCCAGGAAGACAAAAAGAGGACTGTATTCTCTTTTCTAAAAGTTAAATAAAAGCACTGAATAGAGACTCCATCCATTTCAATCTAATAGTATAGGTGTTGGGTTAATATTAAATAATAATTCTTAACTAAAACATATGAAAAACTATGTATAAATCTTGATGATGCTATTGAACACAAAGGCTCTCAATATAGGGTAGACAATCTGCTTAAGCCAAAGACCAAGATTCACTAGTTTCCACAACAAAAGAGTAATAAGATAGCATGATGCTGGAGGGAGTGGATTAAAATCCTAGCCTTGCTCCTCATAACATATATGGCCTGGAATAAGCAACTTAAACTTTTTAAACCTCAATTTCTTCATTTATTAAAATAAGGAAGTTGGATTTAAACTTAGATTCCTTCCAAGTCTAATCCCTTTGCCCAAGATCTAATTTATTATACAAACTAAAACAAATGCATGTTTGCATTCTTTTGTATATAAAATCTATTAACAAATAGGTTTTAAGTTTTAATGTGTTACAGTAATTTTTAATTACAAGGTTGATAAAATTTATAATGGCACAGTAGCAGCATTTATTTTGCTTGACTATGCATATTTATAACAAAGATTTTATTTGCTTTCTTCGTGGTAAGGGGAAGGAGACAGATTTCTGTGACTGAAAAAAAGTTACTGAAAAAAAAAACTGTAATGGTACTTCCTGTCCTAAGATTACATAACAAGGCCTCATTTAAAATATATCAATCATAGGGTTGTGGAACTAAAGAGGAATTCAGAATAGCATCTGGTCCAAGTTTCTTGTTTTAGAGCTGAGAGCTGAAATGACCTGCCTAATGATCACATGGTTAGTTATAACCACATATTCCAGCTCAGTCATCCCTGCTGTAGATCTTAACATTCTGAAAGCACACAGAGAATTTTGATATTTGGGACACTTATAAAGATTATTTTTGAAAGATACAAGGGCAGGTAACATGAAAATTAGTTTTTAAAAAGTTTACAACACTCAGATGCAGAGACGCCTGCATGAATGCCTTCCCCCTAGAATAACAGTTGTTTTTCAAACAAATAGAGATCATACCCATTTATGAAACTGGTGCCCACAATCCACCTCACATACATGTTCCTGGCTTAGCTCTTCATAGCATATTATACAGGGGTCATCATTGGAGACCTGTGGAAGGAAAGACATTCAAACACTGAAAAATAACTAACATGCATTTCTTGTCAGGAGCTTCTCTCAAGTTTTCAATGAAATAAAATGTTATAATACAAATAACCTCCATTTTCCAATAAAAGTTTAAGAATTGAATAAATGAAGGCTAGTGGACTGAAGAATTCCTGTTTAAAAAACAAAAAACAAAAACCCCAACTAAAAAAAATAGCAATAACAAAGGGAACTAATTTTGCTTATTAGAAAATCATATAGTTGCATGGGAAGAAATAAAAATGAAACTCACAGGGGAATCATTTGATTTTTGCCACTTTGGTTTGGAGGGTCCTCCAACAACTACCCAGGGTTTGTTGGCAAGTGTTTCAGAAGCTGGGACTATGGAGGGACTAGATACTGATACATTTTCTGCTGAATGTCTAAGACCAGAAGATTCAGCTGCACTACTCATGTCTGTTCCTTGAACTGCCTAAAAAAATATTTAGGAAAAAAAAAAAGAAATAAAAAAACAAAGCATCAATATCACAAAAAACATTTTTGAACAGAGAGTTTATGGATTCTTATACTTAGTTATCTTACAGGAATACATGAGAATAAAATAAGAACCATTCACTGCATCTGTTTGAAATACTAACCGGTTTCTTATTCTGCTCATCTAGAATAAGTTCTGTTACACTTCTGACAATTTCATCAGAATCCAAACTTGCATGTGTAGTTCTGTCTTGATTTTGTACTTTTTGGATAAAATTCAAAAGCTCAACACTGAAACAGAAATAAGATGGTGACACAGGAACAGCAATTCATGTTTTGAATTATTTAAGGTAGCAGTCATTCAACAAAAATTTAAAAGCTACCTATTTTATACTTCCTTCTCACTTCTGCTTCATAGGGTCTCTTTTTTCCTTTAAAAGACAGCTTAATACCACCTTCTATGTGAGGCCTTTCCCGATTATCCCAACAGGTAGTTTCCTCTTTATCTTGTGTTTATTTACTTTCTATTTATTTGTATTTGTTCTATTTATGTTCATTCTGCACAAACTGATATACATATATGGCTCCCATGTTAGAGTATAAGCTTCTTGAAAGTAAAGATTGTTTCATTGTTCCTATTTTTTCCTCCTATACCTAGTATATGGTCTGACACATAATATGTGCTTAATAAATACAAGGAAAGACACAAGTAGCAGGAGCATTTAGGAAAAGTCACATAAATGAGGCTTACTCTAAAAGGAGCTAGAGATGTGAAACTGGAAGTTAGGGTGCGATAAACAGATTTGAGAATCATCATTACTGGCACAGAGAAGAAAATTAAATCCATGGGAACAGATGAGATCAAGTCAAAAAGAAGGGGGTCTAGGACAGATCCCTATGGGACCTCTACAGTTAGAATACGTGATCTAGATGAGGACCTAGCAAAGGAGACTGAATAGGAATGGTGTGATGGTGCAAATCAGAGGAGGAAAGAGAGTGGATCCTCCTCCTTTGGATGGCCTTTTTAAAAAGGCTAGCCACAAAGGGCAGAAGGAGACAAAAGCTTGAGGGGATGGAAGGATCAAAAAAAGTTTTTTTGAGGATGGAGAAACATGAGCATGTTAATAGATAGTAGGAGGAGCTACTGAAGATAAGAGCAGAGATGATGGAAAGGGCAACCTATTGGAGGAGGTTAGGTGTAATGGGATCATTTGGATAAAAAGAAGAATACGCCTTGGTAATGAACAAGGTTACTTCGTCATGTGACACAGAAATGAAGGAGGAAATAGTGGCAAAGGGCATGGGGTGACATGAGTCGAGGAAGAGGGAGCTCAAGGAGATTGTCTCAGTTTTTTCCTTTAGGAGTGAAGCAAGGTTCTCAGCTGAGAGGATGGGGAAGGGGGGCGGGTGGTTCACGGGAAATGTGAGGAAGGATGGAAAGGTTTAGAAGAGCCATTGTGGAAAGTGGGAACAACGGGGGCTTATATGAAGGTGTATGCTACAAACCTGTATATAGGGTGCAGTCAAGGAAAGGAAAAGAGTATGAGTGACTTAAGAGAGGAGCAAAGTACAAAATTGAACTAAAAGGTCAAGACAAGGAAAAGAGTGGCTAATGTTAAGGAGTGTAGGAGTGTGTGTGTGTGTGTGTGTGTGTGTGTGTGTGTGTGTGTGTAGAGAGAGAGGGGAAGAAAGGAAGGAAGAGAGAGAAGTGGGGGGAAGAAAGGGAAGAAGAGAAGGAAGGAAGCAGGGAGGGAGGAGGGAAAGAGGAAGAGAGAGGGGGAGGATGGAGGGAGGAAGAGAGGGAGAAAGAGGAGAGCAGGGATGGAGGAAGAAAGGAAGGAGATTTGAATTGAAGAAAAAAGACTTAAAGATGAGGATGAGGTCTAGAAATAGGTCCTGAGGAAGAAGAAAACACAATTAAGACAAGATTAATAAGACTAGGTAGCAAAATGATATAAGAGATGAAAAGAGAAAGGAAGTTAGATATAGTTGTCAAGTCTTTCTTTCAAGGGGAGAAAAAGAGCAGCAACTTCTGAGCTGAAGACCAGCAGAGCAATTTATCACAATAATTCTCCCAGACATGGCTCTTTCTAACAGTGAGATGATTCAGGCCAGTTCCAATAATCTTGTGACAAAGAGACCCATTTATACCCACAGAGAGGACTGTGGGAACTGATGGACCACAACATAGCATTTTCACTCTTTTTGTTGTTTGTTTGCATTCTGTTTTCTTTCTCAGTATTTTTTTCCTTCTTGATCCGATTTTTCTTGTATAACAAGATAACTATATAAATATGTATATATATACATATATATATATATATATTGGATTTAATATATATTTTAACATATTTAACATGTATTGGACTACTGCCATCTAGGGGAAAGGGTGGGGGGCAGGAGGGGAAAAATTGGAACACAAAGCTATGCAAGAGTCAATGTTGAAAAATTACCCATACATATGTTTTATAAATAAAAAGCTTCTTTCCCTTCAAAAACAAAACAAAAAAAAAACAAAACAAAACAAAACAATAATTCTCCCAGGGAAGAATGGTAAAAGATTTAAGTATTTCATTTTCAGCAAACAGAGAAAAGAAATAATTTTGCAGCGATCTACAAAGACTATACAATGTTTGTACTTCTGGCACAAACAAGTGCTAACTTTTAAAATCAGACTGTTTCTTCCACCTAGAAGAGAAGATAATAGGATTTAAGGCATTTTTGACCATTCTTCAGGTCATCAGGGAAACCAAAGTGTTCCTTAATCAACAAGTTTTTAAAAAAAATATATGGAAAGAAAAAACTGGAAATTAAAGGTTGTATGACAAAATAAAATAAAAGATGATATTATTATCAACATTAACTAAAATGTCTGATAGCCACTTGGAATCCTAAACTACTAAGAAGCATACTTTTAGTAATGATTTCTGTCAATAAGAAACAATTATAAAACTATTAAAAACTAATTAAAAATTAGCTCTTTAAAAATGAGATACCATGTGAATATGTTTTAATGGAATAGAAGGTAATGTTATTAAGCACTTACATGGTTATCTTCAACTTTTTTAGACTGCACCTGAGGTTTTTTTCAGCATAGTGCATGTGGGGTGAGGAAACTCCTTTAAATAATGAAAATTAGCACACCTGCTACACAGCTCATACTCTTAAAGAGTTGCCTGGGAGCACACGAAGTGAAGTGACTTCCCCATCACACAGACAACATGTGTAAAAGTCAGGACCTGAATTGAAGTCTTAGCTCTGAAGTTAACTCTATATCTACTACTCTAGAACTGCCCCTACTATGTTAATATTGTTATTTAAAAAGGAAGATGTGTTCCAATGACACACATAAATTGCTAGAAACTTTGGCTTCAGAGGCAGAAAAGAGACAGGCAACACAGGGATATGTTTAAGGTCTCTGATTTCCTTGCTACATCACTTCCCTCAATACTAGGTATTCTACTGCCTGAGTCTCAGCTCCAAGTAGGATGGGTCATGACTACTCATCTTAGAATTTTTTGAGGATCATTATCTATTTTTTTTTAAAGCTTTTTATGTATGACATGTATATGGGTAGTTTCCCAACTTTGATCTTTACAAAGCTTTCCATTACAAATTTTACCCCCAGTCCCCTCTTCTCCCCTAGATGGCAGGAAGTCCACTACATGCTAATAATGTTGAAATGCTTGAGAAGTTATGCAAGAAAAATCCTATCTACAAGAAAAAAAAAAGAATCAGAGAAAGGCAACACAATGCAAGCAAATGTCAATAAAGATCATGAAAATGTTACGTTGTGGTCCATATTTCATATCCCTCTCTCTGGGTGTATATGGTTTTCTTCATTGAATAATTGGAACTGGTTTGAGACAATTCTTTGTTGCAAAGAGCCATGTCCATCAGAATTGATCATCATGTAACACTGTTGTTGCCGTGTATAATGATCTCCTGGTTCTGCTCGTTTCACTCAGCATCAGTTCATGCAAGTCCCTCCAGGCCTCTCTGAAATCGTCCTGCTGGTCGTTTCTTACACAGCAATAATATTCCATAATATTCATATACCATAATTTATTCAGCCACTCTCCAATTGATGGGCATCCCTTCAGTTTCCAGTTTCTAGCCACTACAAAAAGGGCTGCCACAAACATTCTTGCACAGGTGGGTCCCTTTCCCTCCTCTAAGATCTCCTTGGGATACAGGCCCAGCAGAAACACTGCTGGGTCAAAGGGTATGCACAGCTTGACAACTTTTTCAGCATAGCTCCAAATTGCTCCCCAGAATGGCCGGATCCGTTCACAGCTCCACCAACAATGCACCAGTGTCCCAGTTTTCCCACATCCCCTCCAACATTCATCGTTATCTTTTCCTGTCATTTTAGCCAATCTGACAGGTGTGTAGTGGTACCTCAGAGTTGTCCTAATTTGCATTTCTCTGATCAATAGTGATTTGGAGCAACTTTTCATATGACTAGTGATGGTTTTAATTTCATCATCTGAAAATTGTCTGTTCATATCCCTTGACCACTTATCTATTGAAGAGTGGCTTGAATTCTTATATATATGAGACAATTCTCTATATATTTTAGAAATGAGGCCCTTATCAGAACCATTGAATGTAAAGATGATTTCCCAATTTGATGCTTCCCTCCTAATCTTGTCTGCATTTGTTTTGTTTGTACAGAAACTTTTCAACTTAATATAATCAAAATTATCCATCTGGTGTTCAATTAGGAGTTCCAGGTCTTCTTTGGACATAAATTTATTCCATCTCCACAGGTCTGAGAGATAAACTATATTACGTTCCTCTAACTTGCTTACAAAGTCCCTCTTTATATCTAGATCATGAACCCATTTAGATCTTATCTTGGTATGTGGTGTTAGGTATGGGTCAAGCCCTAATTTCTTCCACACTACTTTCCAATTTTCCCAGCAGTTTTTGCCAAATAGTGAGTATTTATCCCAAAAGCTGGGGTCTTTGGGTTTATCGAACACTAGATTGTTAAGGTTATTGCCTAGATTGTCCTGATAACCTATCCTGTGCCACTGAGATGATTATCTATTTTGAAGGGAATTTTCCTCTTGTAGAATTTGGAGCTAGGATAGACCTTAGAGATTCCTCTAATCTCATTCCTTCATTTTATAGCTGGGGAAAAAAAAAAAAAAAAGGAAAACAGGTTGAGAATGGTGAAGTGAATATACAACTACTGCTTACACGGTAAAAGCATCCCCTGGGAAAAAAATAACAGGCTCATTAATATAAGGAAACCAGTCTTGAATTAAGTAGAAAAAAACAAATTATAAGGAGAAAGAACAAAGGAAATGCCAGGGCACTTAGGCAGGCACCTCAACCCTGAACCTAGCTTGAAGGCATTTTAAGTTGACAGGGAGCAGACAAGCCACTCTTGAGGAAAAGGAAGTGACAGGATATCAAGAAATTAATTCTGAGGTTCACCCAATCACCCCAGAGGACTAGGGAGGTATTAATGCAGCCCCAAATATAACTGTTAGGACTGTCAAAAGCTAGAAAAGACCTTATGACCATCTTATCCAGCTCCCTCATTTTACAAAGAGGAAAAAGAGATTCCCACAAGAGATTTGATGTCAGGAGGAATAGAACTAAGGCTTTGAATCAGACTGATGAACATGGTTTGTCAGTTGTAGGGGTGCAAGGGTTCTTCTAGAGAACTGCCCCCCACCTCCACACCAGCATTTAGGACCTCTTGGGTATACTGTGGGTCTAAGATCAGTGCTCAGCCCCCTCAGTTCTCTGGGAAGATATAAGAAGCCTGGGAGTATAAAGTTTTGAAGGAGAAAGAAAAACCCTAGGAATGAGGAATCAGGGGCTAACACTCTTCTGTCTTACTGTTCCTCAAGTGTTCTATATCTCTTTCCAGAACAAATCATGCTAAGAAGTTATTTTTTTTAAATCACCCCTTTGAGGTGATTCTTAATGTGACCTCAGTCTTTCCCCCAAAAGGTTCCCACCACTTTTAATCTTATGCCTGACCTCATAGTTCTGGGCCTTAGAAAACACCATGGAGAGCAAAACTATGAGGGAAAGAAAAACTAAGTCTATATAATAAGGGATGCAAAAGTATCCCGGAGAAGGAATAGTTCTTCAAGTGGAGTGGAGGCACAAGATCCCTTTATCGGGCTTGTGATCCAAAGGGCTCTCTTCTCTGATTTAAAGTGAAGAAGGGAAAGAAGAAATCTTTCCAGTCACTGTTGGTCCCTGTACTACCTATCTCATCAGGCTGCATGATGAACCTTCAGATGTGGTGGCCCTAGAAACAGCAGATGCATTCTTTTCAGATCATGATGTAATAAAAATTGCATGCAATAAAATTTCAGGGAAAGAAATACTAAAAACCAGAAGGAAATTAAAAAACCTAATTCTGAAGAATGAGTGGGTCAAAACAACAAATCATAGAAACAATCAATAATTTCATCCACGAAAATGACAATAACGAAACAACATACGTAAACTTAAGGGATGCAGCCAAAGCAGTGCTTAGGGGAAATTTTATATCTTTAAATACTTACACAAATAAAATAGAAAAAGAGGAGATCAATGAATTGGGCATGAAACTAAAAAAGTCAGAAACAGAACAAATTAAAAGCCCCCAATTAAATACCAAATTAGAAATTCTGATAATCAAGTTAATAGAATTTTTTTTCTTTTTGCTGAGGCAATTGAGATTAAGTGACTTGCCTAGGGTCACACAGCTAAGGAATGTTAAATGTCTGAGAACAGATTTGAACTCAGGTCTTCCTGACTTCAGGGCTGGTGCTCTATCCACTGCGTCACCTAGCTGCCCCAAGTTAATAGAATTTTAAGTAAGAAAATTATTGGTCTAATAAAGAAAACTAAGAATTGGTTTTGTAAAAAAAATAACAAATTAGATAAACTTTTGGTTAATTTGGTTAGAAAAAGAAAAGAAGAAAAACAAATTACAAGCATCAAAAATGAAAAGGGTGAACTTGACATCAGTGAACAAGAAATTAAATGAGTAATTAGGAGTTATTTTGTTTAACTATATGCCAATAAATCTAAAAATCTAATTGAAATGGATGAATATTTATAGAAATAGAAATTGCACAGATTAACAGAAGAGGAAATGAAATACTTAACCCCATTTTAGAAAAAAGACATTGAACAAGCCATCAATAAATTCCCTAAAAAAAATTCTCCAGGATCAGATGGACTTATAAGTGAATCTACCAAACATTTAAAGAACAATTAATTCTAAAACTATATAAACTATTTGAAAAAATAGGTGAAAGTAGGAATCCTGCCAAATTCCTTTTACTACACAAATATGGTGCTGATACCTATACCAGGAAGGGACAAAACAGAGAAAATTATAGACAAATCTATCTAATGAATGTTGATAGAAGAATTTTAACATCAGCAGGATAATACACTTTGACGAAATGGAATTTATGCCAGGACTGCAGGGCTGGTTCAATATGAGGAATGTTACAGGCATAATTGGCCCTATTAATAACAAAACTAACAGAAATCATATGATAATCTCAAGAAAAACAAAAAAAGCTTTTGACATAATACAGCACTACTTCCAGTTAAAAGCATTAGGGGAGCATAGGAATAAATGGAATTTTCTTCAAGATATGGTATCCCTACTGCTAGTTAACTACTACTGGTTAGTCTTGGGCTAGTTAATTTCCTTTTTTTTTAATGCCAGATCACATCAGAAGTTGGTTTGTTCTAGGACCAAACTCTGGAAGGCCTAAAAAATCTTGGCTATTATGGCTACTTCCTGAGCAAAAGCCTGATCCTAGTCCGTTCTCAACTTTTGTCTCTAAGTTTTCCTTCTCTGAACAAAGGCCCTGTTGCCCTGTCCTAGTTATGGTTCTGAGGCTAATTTCAATAGTATCTTTAGGAGGTCTTTGACTAAGACAAATGCCAGGTTTATTTTCAGCTACCATTCCTGATGACCTAATTTTTGAGGAGATTAGCTTTCCATATTTACTCTGATAAGGATGATTTTGTTTGGGAAGAAAAAAAAAAAAAGACACTTTCCCCTTTCTCCCACCATTGATTTGTTAATTGAAATATCACTCTAGATCAGCTTACTCCATATAACTCCATTCATCTCTTAGGGTTAAACTTTCCAATTATACATCTCTGCAAAAACAGTTATGTCTCTTAAGGTAGGCATAAGTTCACAAGCTGTAAGTGGCCATTGACCACCACATTATTTGTAATGTAGCATTCCTTAAATAAAAAGCAAATCATATAGTTCATTCACTAATCAAAAACAATCTAATGGGGCAGCTAAGTGGCTCAGTGGATAGAGTACAAGCCCTGAAATCAGGAGGACCCGAGTTCAGATTTTATCTCAGACACTTAACACTTCCTAGAAAAAAAGTGTAACTCTAGGCAAGTCACGTAACCCCAATTGCCTCAGCAAAAAACAAAAACTGTCTAATCAACAACAAAATTTTTCATCACATCAGCCTCCATGAATATTCAAAATCTCAGCAAGTCGGCTGGGGCAGTGCTAAATGTAATTTAATTAGCATCTAATTTATGTATTTTAATAAGACTGTTGTGTGTTAGAATAATATGAAATTATCTGTAAATTAATTTCATACTTTTTTTTAAAGGGGGGAACTTATTAACTAAAATTTTTTAGTAAAGGAATAATGGAATATTAACAATTCCTTTAAGGGGAATAGACCCTTATTAGGAAACTAAGGTCATCTGGAAAATTATTCAATTAAATCCAACTTTTTATATAAATACCTGCTGTAATTTGGGAATATGGTTGCCAAATGTTCAATCACATTGTTAAAAGGTTTCTTCTGTGGCTGGTTTGGAGTGCTGGCATGTGTCTGTGGAACACCTTTGGAGCTTTGATTAAACTGAATATCCTTTTCAGAATTCTTAACAATAGGTGATGCCTGGGTGACCTGACATGGATCAGTATAAGATGCTTGTAAAAGTACAGAAGATATCTCTACTGAGCAGTCATTGCCAGCATGAAGACTTGTGTTCTCAAGTGTCAGGGCTTGGCTTCCAGCTAATAAGTCAGCTGGGGTAATCACTGGACTTTGATCATCAGGACATGAATATTCAGGAAGTAAATCAGGATGAACTTGTGAAGAATATGTCATAGTGGCTGGATCATTAATATGAGCAGGCTTGTCTTGAATTAACTAGGAAACGAAATTATAAGGAGACAGAACAATTGATTAATTTTAACCAAAATGAAGAACTACAAAGAAAAGCTTACATATCAAATTGTAATTAACTAAAAATTTCCACCTAAACATTCAAAAACCTTATTTTCTTATAAATAACTATCGGCTATGATATAGCCAAGGTTTAGATTCTTCTTTCAGTTAACTTTCTAACACTTTATTTATTCCATATATTTGTATAATTCTTCTTTTATCAATTTTAGATGGATGCAATGTAACAGTGAAGAATTTGCTTTTTTACTATTATTTTTTTTTTGGGAGAATGAGCTAGTTTTAATGGCACTTTAAACAGTATCATGCTGACTGAAATGCTTCATAAAATTTCCTAGGATTTAGGATTATTAATTGTTTTTAAGGTCTCTGTTAATGACATACAGAATGCTAGAAGTATAAAATTTAATAAGGAAATTAATATTCAATGCTCATATTGGTTTCCTTTTCATCTAATATACAATCCTTTTTAGGATGGCTCTTCTTTTAACTAGCAAGGTGTATGAACTATTTGAAGGGCAATGAAAATAAGTTTATATACAATAAGTTTCTATTTGGCTAGGTAGAATAACATCACTCCAGCAACCTCTAAGCTCAATTTGAAGAATATCCAGTTTCAAATTTTTATGGTCTAACTGATCTTATTTTTGAATTAACTGAATGAATATTTAATTAGTGTATTATATGCTAAAGTACATGTAGCATCTGTAACAGAATAAAAGTTGGCACTGTATGAATATCTGACAGAATCCAATACATTTTTTCATTTTTCTCTGTTTTTAAGTTAAAAAAAAATAGTTTAAAATGGTCATAAGACTTTTGTTGTCTTTTACCAACTTTATTTAATTTTTTTTTGTTTTTATACCATTTTAACTTCTAATAGTGTAAAAGTTCAGCAAAACTCACTAACATATCAGCTATATCTGAGAGTGATTTATACCCAATAGCACTGTTCTCATATCAGCTAAAAAAGGGGAGGGGGAGTATTTTCTCAGCCCTTCTCAGATATAATCTTCCAGAAATTATATTTTGTCTGGCAAAATAAAATAATATTTCAATTTGAGGGCAAGAACATTATTCTACATTCTATTCCAATAAAACTAGTGCCCTTAATGTTCATTTTTATTCAGCATAAGGAAACAAGTTCTGATTTCTTGACTTTGGTCTCTGTCCCTAAATATTTAAAGCCAAGAACATATGGAATTTTCTGTAAGGGCTGGTCAAAGATTGTGGCAACAGCTGTTCAAGAATTATCTTGACAATTCTTTTAAGTTTTTAAGTAGGAAAGTTTTAAATATTTATGTAGTACTTAAGAAAAACTTAGAGAATTCTTGACAGAGAGAGTAAAAAAAACAATACCTTTCCAAGAAAGGAGAACATTTCAGGGTATGGTGAAAAAAAAATGCTGCCTTCATAAAATAGGTTTTCATATATGTTACCCAAATAACAAAAACAAATAGCTTTAAGAGTTCAAGAGGAGGGGCAGCTAGGTGGTGCAATGGATAGAGCACCAGCCCTTTAGTCAGGAGGACCTGAGTTCAAATCTGGTCTCAGACATTTAAGATTCCTTAGCTGTGTGACCCTGGGCAAGTCACTTAACCCCAATTGCCTCAGGGGGAAAAAAAGAGTTCAAGAGGAGCAGAATTAAAAGAACTTTTTAAAGAGTGAAGCAAATTCTCACCTGGGACCTCTGTCAACTAGAACTATAGACTTCATTTTCGGGGTCTCCCTCTGCTCCATCCTAACATATTACACTTTGGAGATACTTACTAAATTATCCGTAGGTAATGGAAATTCTGCAACTTTTACTTTAGAAAGTTTATCCAGTTGAGAACCTGCTTTAACTTTCTGAATTCGATCATCAAACTCAAACTATAGGAGGCAAAAAAACTGAGTCAGTTTAAAATTCAAATGTTAGTTATTCTTTTTCCATACTGTATATAAAAGCATCTTGGAATCCTAAGAAAAATAAAAAATAATAAATCATGTAGCCCATAGAGAAAAACAGTGTTTTTTGTATGCTTACCACTAAAAAACAAAACTTAAGTTGTTATAAAAATAATAATCTGAATTCAGTTAAAGCCAAGAGATGAACATAATAAACAAAATTATGCTTTTTTAATACTTTCAAAAAAACACAAAAATCTTTGAAGGAAAGGAAACATTTCAATAAATCTTAAATATACACAATTTACCAAATTCAAATTGAGATATTTTAGAAAGTTTTAAAAATTTATAGATGTGTAAAACATAAGGCTTACCTCTGCCTTCTCAATTTCTTTTTTTATTTCTGAAATAAATGATTCCCAGTTATTAATCTCCGTTTCCAAATTAAGAGATGATGCAGAACCACTGAAAGAGTTTCAAAATTTAGACTTAGCATTCATTTTGGAAATTTGGAAACAACATAGATAACTGAGTATATATGGCAACTAATTTCAGTTTATAAGTTGAATCAATCTGACCCCAAAAAGAATAATTTTAACAAATTTACAGATCTTAATAACTAGAGACTTAAAAGATAATTTATTAATACTCTCTAAAAAGGAGTTGAAAGTTGCTAAATATCCTTATCAGATATCAAACTTCATGGATAGTTGTGATTTGTGGCAGAAAGACCAAGCAAAAGGCTATTAATAGTACAAGTATGAAGTGATTGTGGTAGGATGGTGTTAAAGGAAAAATGGAGATGTACACTGGAGAAGGTAAAATGAATAGGACTTGGCAACAGACTGTATTCGGGGATGAGAGAGTGAAGAGTGAAGATAACAATTTGGTTGAAAGCCTGGATGAATGGGAGGAGGGTAACATGTTCAGCAATAAACAGAACAATTAGGAAGAGGGGAAAAGTTGGGGAGAAAAATAGTGAGTTCAGTATCGGATATGCTGAATTTAAGATGTCTACAAGACATCTTATTTGAGATGTTTATTAGACATTTTTGCAGTTGGAGATCCCAGCATGGAGATTAGAAGAGAGATGAGGGCTGGAAATGTGGAATCAGAAATCATTAGTATAGAGATTCATAGTTAAATCCATGAAAGTTGATGAGATCATCAAGCAAAACAGTGAAGAGGGAGAAAAGAAAGGGGCCCAGAATTTCAGTAAAGAGCAAAAATAGGATTCTAGGAGTTATGAGATTAGGTAGGAGGAGAATCAAAAGAGAATAATGTCATGAGAAAAAGGAGAAAACAAGAATAGCTGCATCAATGTCAAAGGCTTCAGAGAGCTTTGGAAGGATGAAGATGGAGAGAAGGTAATTAAGTTTGGAAATTAAGGCATCTCTGATAACTTTGGAGAGAGCAGTTTTAATTGAATGAAGAAGTCAGAAGGAGACTACACAAAGTTTAGAAAAAAGTGAGAGGAAAGGAAGTGAAAGCACCAAGTGCAAATAGCTTTCTCAAGGAACTGAAAGTGGGGATAATTATTACAGGCCAACAGTTTTTAGGGACAGCTGTCTGAGTACAAGTCTCCTAAGGACAGAGGAGACACTTAAAGGATTATGTAGGAAGTTTGGAAGTAGTCAGTGGAAAAGGAGAAAAGTGAGAGAATGAAGGGGACAGAGGGCAAAGTGCAGGAGAAAACAGGATAAAACAGGATTACTATGCACGTGTAGGAGGATGTGCCTTGGCAAGGAGAATGGCCACATCACCTTTATGGGGGATGGAGGCAGGTAGGAGCAGAGTGATTAATGTGAGATGAGGAAAAGCGGGATCATTCCCAGAGAAAGGCTTCACTTTTCTTCAGTGGAATTTTAAGCTACATCTTTAGGTGAGGGGGTGTAGGAGAGGGAGATCTCAGAAGGATAGGGCCAGCCATTGCAGTGAGTAGGGCAGGGAATTCATCAGAGAGGTGTGAAAGAGTGCCCGGCCCAGGCAGCGTGTTTTTGTGACTTTGTCCAGCTTAGTCTGGCAACATGATGGTAGGAGCAAAGGCAGCTGAGGGGCTTAGACAGGATGATAGGATAAGGGAGTGAGAGCCCGCAGGAAAGACGCCAATATAGAGCTGAAATGCTATAGTGCAGTCAGTGTTGGGAAGCTGGCCTGGAGAAGAACTGAAGTACAGTGATGAGAGGTTGGGGTGAGGATAAATGATAAGGTCTGGAGTTTCAGAGCAGGTGAGAGTATGATCTGCTGAAGGAACTTCAGAGTTCTTGAAAATGAAAGTGGCACCTCAAAAATGGTGAAACTTGTTGATGCCATCCTCAAGGCTATGACCATATCTATGTGTGGTTGAGATGAGGCAGGCCACAGGAAATGAGTAAGTGAGGCACTGAGAGGTTAGGATCATTAAAAAAACATTTGTATGCATCCTCAAGTCTCTGAGTGTGAGGGCAGAAACTCTTGGGGCCAGATGCTGAAATCTTTAAGGAAAGATGGAATGTCCCAGAGGTTGGGAGGTGATAGCTCCTTGAATTCTGACTTTGGGGCAAATATGGATTAAGAGAATTTCAAAGGAGGAGAGGTTACTGAATGATGATGGCAGTGGGAGCGTACGGAAGAAGCAATAGAGAGAGGAGTATTCCAAGTCCTCCACCTCAACTAGTAGGGCTTGTATGAGTAAAAAGTGCAATGCTATTGGGAAAGGTTGCCAGGGAGGTTGTGCCATTAGTAGGCACACAGGAAAAGATTTAAGAAGAAAGCTATTTTGTTAACAATGAAGTAGGCCTTCTAGAAAGTATTCCAGAGTGAAAAGTTTGGGCAGCTTTAGAATGGGGACATTATGGATTTGGGCTGAGGGATGAAAAAAAGGAGAAAACAATGTGGGACAGAATGGGGTTCAAACAAGTAATTCTCTAAAGATGTTACCAGTAAGAATAATGAAAGACTGAAGGCCTTACTTTCTGCAAACACAGAAAACAGCAATAATTTTGTAGGGACTACACAGAGTAAACAAATGTATTTCTGCTACAACCAAGTAACTACTATCTATGTTTAAACAGCAGATTGTTCTCCCCGCCTAGAAGAAAAGACAAGGGAACTTAAGGAATTCTTGCCTATTTTTCAGATAAGCAGGGAGGATGATGTGATCCTTAAGAAAAAAAGAAAGACTTCAATGTGAGACATTTTAAATTTTTTTTTTTTTGACAAGCATCTGGTTGACACTGAAAGAATTTCACAGAGATGAAGGGCAAAAAAGCACAACTATACACTTGGAGCTAACAAATATGAGGCTCCTCCTAAAGGAGAAATCAGATTATCTTTAGAGAAAGAAACCTATATTTAAGGGGGAAAAAAAGTGGATATAGAAATCTTACTTGTAAAAAGATCAGCCAGCAAATGGTTTAAAAGGAAGAAGAGATGAGTAATTGTGGTTGGTAATTTTCTGCCATGAGGTAAAAACAGGGATACTGAGGCAACTATTTGTCAATCTGATAATCACAACAGATAGGTATAACCAAAAATCTCCCAAGATTCATTCAATTTGCAAGACTACTATTCACTATGATATGAATACAAATGATATTACTAGGAGGAATCTAAAAAGTATTGATTAAAATTTTGGGTAAAAACTAAAGAAATCAGCGGCACAAGAACTTCAGGAGAATAAGGCAGTTTTTGGAAGTGAACAGCTGGTTAAGTAGATGATATCTGAGAACAGAATAATATATGAATTGTGATCAGCATTTATTGTCTGCTATATGTAAAAAAGTAGTAGGAGTTGAGAATATTTAAAAAATTAAAATTAAAAAACAGTCCTTGACCTCAAAGACATTACAATTTATTTCCTGGAACACCTTGTTTATTTATTTTAAAAGGATTGAAACTGAAAAAAGAATGGAGCAAAAGAAGGGGAGAAATTGAAAATTGGTTACATATATTGCTCAGACTAGAGACCACAGAGAATAGCTAAAATATAGATAGAAGAACAGCAGTAGAAATGTACAGAATTCATGGGAAAAAAATTGTAAAAGAAAAAGGAATAAAATCAGTGGCCTCAGGTATTATGCCACAAAGTATGAATAATAAATAACTTAAAATAGAAATGTTAACAGTTTTTTTTTTACTACCAATGGGACTTGGTGGGATGAAACTTATAATTAGAGATTTATAGATAGCAAAGGGGAACTATTCAAAAGGAAAGGAGCAGACAAACTACACAATATCTATGGTTATAATACTAATTTATCCATGTTCCTTTTACTACTAATGTTTAAAATGTTGACTAATTAATTTCACAGAGTTATTAAAAATAGAGTTAAAAAGTTGGAAGTAGAAAATCAATGATTGTGTATGGAGCATGGTAGAAAGGAAAGGCTGAATCTTACTGATTTTTTATCTAGACAATGAGACTATTGATACCTCAATTTCCCAACTCAATCTTATTTTTCACAGGGTAAGCATTAATTATTACATATCCCAGATATAATTCACTGCACAAAAATTCACTGAAGAAAATAATTAATTAAAATTTAGAACTGGGGAAGTATAAAATAAAGACACCATGAGACAGTAAGAAACAAACCAAAAAAAAAAAAAAAAAGACTCAAAAGAATGAAAAAATAAAAAGAAAATGTGAAATACCCCATTGGAAAAATCACTGATCTGGAAAATAGATAGGAGACATAATTTAAGAATTACAAAGCTATTTGAAAGCCATGACCAAAGAAAGAGTCTACAAATTATCTTTCAAGAAATTAACGGGGGCAACTAGGTGGCGCAGTGGTTAGAGCACCAGCCCTGAAGTCAGGAGGACCTGAGTTCAAATCCGGTCTCAGACACTTCCTAGCTGTGTGACCCTGGGCAAGTCACTTAACCCCAATTGCCTCAGCAAAAAGCAAAAAGCAAAAAGAAAAAAAAAATTATCAAGAAAAACTATCCTGATATATTAGACCTCCTAAAAAAGATCCCCCAAATGAAAACTATAGAAATATTACAGCCAATTTCCAGAGCTCTCAGGTTTAAGAGAAAATAAATACTTCACATAACCAGAAAGAAATAATTCAAATACAGTGGAGTGACATTCAGGGCTACACAAGATTTAGCAGTTTCTATGTTAAAGGAGCTGTGGGCTTGAAATATGAAATCCTGGAAGGTAAAAGGACTAGGATTACAATCAAGAATAATTTACCCAGCAAAACAAGAGTATAATCCTTCAAGGCAAAAATGGATAGTTAATAAATAGAGGACTTTCAAGAACTTGTGATGAAAGGACCAGAGCTAAATAGAAGATATGACATTCAAACTAAAAGGGCAAACATGAATAACCATAAGAAACTCAATAAAGTTTATATTCCCATGTAGGAAGACAAAATATGTAACTTCTAAGAATTTTATCATTATTAAGGCAGTTAGAAGAAGTACACAAAGGCTGAGGGTATATGTATGAATCAGTTATATTGAGTTGATCTCAAGAAAAAGAGTGGTAGTGGTGATAAAGAGATGCACTGGAAGAAAGGGAAGGGGAGACGTAGAATTTGGAAAATTTTCTTATATACAGAAGTTGGTATAGCTTAAATAGTAACAAGGAGAATGGAAGGGAAATGCCTGAACTTCACTGTCATTAGAACTGGTTCAAAGACAAAAGAACACCCACACACCCACACACACCCACACACCCACACACCCACAGTGGGTATAGAAAACTACCTTATGCAACAGAAAAATTAGAAGAGAACGGGAAAAATGACAAAAGAAGAGTGGATTAAAGGAGAGAATATTTAGAAGCAAAAAAGATTTTTGAGGAGGGCCAGGATTAAAAGAGAAAGACAAGGATAAACAAAACAAAATAGTAAAACTGGAATGGGATGAACTTACCCATAAAAGAGATAGACAGAATGGATTAGAAGCCAGAATTCAAAAATATGCCATTTAAAAGAGACATACTTGAAACAGAAAGACACACACAGAATTAAATTAAAGGCTGAAGCATAATCTATTATGTTTCAGCTGAAATAAAAGAGGCAATCATGAACTCAGACAAAACAAAAGCAAAATTAGACCTAAATAAAAGATAAAAAGGAAAACTATGTTTTGCTAAAAGGTACCATAGACAATGGAGTAATATAAAAAATTTTAACAGTTAAGTCCTCTGATAAAGGTCTCATTTCTCAAAAATATGAGGAACTGAGTCAATTAATAAAACTAGGAGCCATTCTTTAATTTGATAAATCGTCAAAGGATATGAAGAGGCAGTTTTCAAAAGACATCAAAATAATTTATAGTCATATGAAAAAATGCTTTAAATTCCTCTTGACTAAAGAAATGCAAATTAAAACTACCTTGACATACTACTTTATACCTATCAGAAATAACAAATGCTGGAGAGAATGAGGAAAAATAAATACACTGACAAATTGCTGATGGAGTTGGGAAATGATTCAATCATTCTAGAGAACTATGCTCAAAGGGCTATACCTTCTGATTTATCAATAACACTCCTAGGTCTGTATCTCAAAGAGATCAAAAAAAGGAAAAGTTCCTGTATGTATAAAAAAATTTATAACAATTCTTTTTGTGGTGGTAAAGAATTGGAAATTGAGGGGATGCTCATCCATTGTAGAAAGGTTTAACAAGCTGTGGCATATATTGTAAAGGAGTACTAATGCATTATAAGGAAGGACAAGAGTAGTGATTTCAGAAAAAATATGGCAAGATCCTATAAATTGAAGCAAAGTGAAGTGAGAAAAATTGGTAGATTATTGGTAGATTATCGCACAGTAACAGCAATGTTGTGATGATGATCAACTGTGAAAGACTTTGCTATTCTGATAAATACAATGATCCAAGACAATTCTAAACCACTAATAATAAAAAAAAAAATGTTCTTCAATTCCAGAGAGAACTGAGGAACTCAAGTACAAATCTTTCTTTTTTTGTCATATGGTTAATATGGAAATATGGTTTTCATTATTTCACATGTATAATTAATTGATATCATTTTGCTCGCCTTAATGGGTAAGGGAGGTGTGGGAAGACAGCAGAGATAATTTAGAATACAAAAATTAAACAAAAGAAAGTAAAAAATAATTGAGTAATAGAAGGATGAACATTACATTAGCATCTTATGGATGGCCTTATAGTTACTAGTGTAGACACATAAAGATCACATCTGCATTTGTAATATTTGCTCTGTCATATTTCAATAAGATGAAGGACAATCTTTCCCCCCAAAATGTCAAAAATAAAATATCTTGAATGAGTTAAATCTCCAATTTACCAATTCTGCTTCCACTTATAAAATGACATGCAAAAAAAAAGTTTTAAAAATCACATAATACCTGTTCATTAACTTTAGATTCTTAACATACATTTCTGCTTTTGATGCAGTAGTCTGTAGTTTGCTCACATCAGTATTCTTCCAGTTTTCTAGTATGGACACCTAAAATTGGAGAAATTTCAAATACCTTAAAACATAAAATTTATGAAAAATTTCGTATTACAGATTTCCTTTTAAAATATTTTAGATTCATAGTTTTTAGCTCTATCTCAACTTCAGCCAGGTGAGTATTGAATGGAATATCTTGGCTTGTGGTCATTTATAAAGATGAATATAGGAATAAGGAAACTTTTTGAGACTAAAATATCTAAAATTTAGGCAGACATGGAAATAAATACTTTCTATCAATAAATCTAGGATACACAAGTATGCTACAATAGAAAGTCCTGGGGAGGATGAAAAAGCTACTATTATTATTATTATTATTTTTAATTAAAGGACTGTAGTGGGCCAAAGAAATTGATTTCTTCCTTCTGAAATTATATACTATGGAGAAGTTAAGTTTCAGGAAAATGCTTTTTCTAAACTCCTCTTTTCCTGGATAGCAATTCTAAGAGCTATCCTAAGTCAGGGCAATGTGTGGGAAGGAGCCATGAATGTGTGAACTTGGGATTTAGTAGATTTTTTTTTTTTTTGAAGGATCATCTCTTCCCAGTTTTTTAAAGGGAGAAAAAAGCTTGTCCTGCATAAAGTTTACATATGTATATAAGCCAAACACATATCCATATGCATACCTTTCTATTCACATAAATTCATATACACATACATACATGTGTGACACATTAAAATTTCCTTCTCTCTTTTTTTAATAGGGTGAAAGACACAGTTTGTAAACTTGGTGGAAATAAATAAAATGAAAAACACAGGTATATGTCATTACTAGTTGGTACTTTATTCTATCTCCAGTAGGGGTGGCAAAAGGGGTTTGGAGATAGCTTGATGAGTTGGAAAGTTTTATTTGTTGTTGCCACTAGAACATAGCAAATTCAAATTTAATAGGGAAATCTAATCCTTAGCAGAAATCTGTTTCCATTACAAAGTAATCAATAGGCCCTAACGGTGAAGTCATGATCACATACAAAGAGGTAAAACCTTTAGAGATTTAGAGATGGAAAGGCTTTCTGCTCATTTTAGAGATGAAGAAACTGAGGCTCAGAGAGAGAAAATAATTTGCTCAAGATCATGTAGGCAACAAAGTGGCACAGGTGGAATCTGAACACAGGTCTTCTGACTCCAAATTTAAATTTTTTCCATTGTGCCACAATGCCTTTAATTCAGAGGAATCAGAGCCAAGCAAAAGGCTGTCTTCTGATGCTTAACAGTTTGATGTTAGGTGTTGTGAAATGTCCCCCAAATATAAATCATTTGAGTTCCTCTACACTAACAGGGTATATATACCATCAGTGAATGAAGCCAATAATATCAAAAAGGTACTTCCTGAACTGTCATACACTTCTGAAAAGTAACTACTTCATCTATCTCAACATGCCATGAAAAAACCAATAACATAAGACTCACCTCTGCAGCCACAGCTCTTTTAACAGTTTCCTGATAATTCTCTTTTCCCTTCTTTATAAGTTCCTCCATTTTCAATTTTTCATTTGCAAATTTATTACTATGAACAATTTAAAAAAGTTGAAATAGATAATACACACAGGTTTATTTTTGTTATAAAGAAATTAATTATATGTCTTACAGTAGCAAGTATTTAAATCCTTTGTTATATAACAGAGTGCACATTTAACAGGGTAACAGGCAACAATTCAGTGAAGCTGGGGAATAGGTGTATAGTGGGAATGTTTGCATCTTAACCAATAAGTATTTATTAAATACTTAATAAGTATAATAGGAATACAGAGCTAAGTACAAACACTTCCTCTTCTCAAGGAACTTACAATCTTAAAGGGAAAACAAACATGAAAATAACTAGATATGTTTAAGAGATATATATATATAAAAAGATAGAAGGTAATCTTGGCAGGGAAGTAATCATTGCAGCAGCAGGTGACCAAGTAAAAAACAGATATTATTATAGGTATAAAAATATTTTAAAAAACTGACCTGATTTTAAGAAATTCATCCAAGTGTGATGCATACTGTTGATCCTTTTCTTCATTATTTCTTGAATATCTATAAGAAACAATCAGGATACGATTTTTCTTGCACAACAATGATAAGTGTGGAAATATGTATACATATATTCGATTTGTCAAGTATTTTAACATAATTAACATGTAGTAGATATCCTGCCATCTAGGGGAGGGGTAGGGAGTAGGGAGGAAAAATTTGTAACAGAAAGCTTTGTAAGGGTTAATGTTGAAGAATTACCCATACATATGTTTTGCAAATAAAAAGTAAATAAAAATAAAAAAAATAAAAAAGAAACAATCAGGAAATTTAGTTGAACCTAGAGGTCAAAAAAACCTTGAGATTTTTCAGCTTTGGAAGAAGGAAAAGAAATTAGAAGCCTCCGTTTTTCTAAAATTTTAACTGAAAACATAGATATCAGATCAAATCATACAATTTATATCAACAATATGAATAATAAAATCACAAAAGACTCAAGTCATAGTACAATGTACAATGTAACTTCTCTCTATTTTATAACTAAAAAACACCACCAACTTTATCTTTATCCTAAAATCCATATATCATGATAATTTTAACAGTATTTCAATATTAAAATAAAATATAAAAATCAAAGAAAGCTATACTTGCTACATAAGCATTAATTAATCAAACTGGTTTTCCTGATGTTTCTTATATACAATACCTTCCTTCTCCTCCCAACCTGCTCTTTACACTGGCTATTGTTCCCCATGACTGGAATATAATATCTTTTTATTAACCCCTTTTAAAATTCTTAGATTCCTTGAAAACTCAGATGGAAGCACATTTTACATCAATCAGTCAACATAATTTATTAAACAATTACTATGTGCTAGGGATACAAAGAAAAAAAAAGGAAGAAACAACTGCTGTTTTCAAGAATCTTATGTTCTTATCAGAAGAGACATGTTTCTTTCTTTCTTTCTTTCTTTCTTTCTTTCCATAATAAAATATACATAAATATATACACATATGTACATTTAGAATAACTAGATTTCATGTGAACAAATAACATGCATTAAGCTAGAATTAACCTTACATTTCCCAATTTTCTTCTAGACTATAGAAATCACTTCTATTTCCATTATGAATTAGTTTTGGACTACATGTTTAGACAAAACCTAGTTACTTGAGTAACACATTTTTGAAAAAGCTAAACTGTAACTGTATAATGAGTCTGGAAAGATGCATGAGTTGTAGTTTTTCTTTAAAGAAGTAGAAAGTTGGGGAAGGAGTCTGGGAAGACCACATAGTAGGGTTGGTAAATTTTTTCAAGCTCTCCAGATTTCTCCACAGATAGAACAAATTTGCAACTCAGAACAAGCATACACTGGTGAAAAAAAAAAAAAATCAAGAAGATTTAGGGCAGAGCAGGGGCCTCTCAAATCCAACCACAGAAGATCTGAAAAAAGACTTCGGATTGGGGATTAAACTGCCAGAAGTGCAAACACTTCCAGGCTGGCTATGAGGGGACATTGGGTGTAGTTGGAAAACCACAGGCACTTTCACCACGCTGACTGTATGGAAGTGAGCCTCAGCTGATTAGGAACAGCTCATCCCTAAGCAAGAAGGAATCAGCTCCCTGGCCAGTATAGAAGCAGCCGGGCAGGGACTTGCACTTGCAGGAGGGTAGAGCTCTTCGTTTGGGATGAAAGGAAAGCAGAAGGGAAGCTTGAAGCACCATCCCTGCTCCTTGATTAGA
>JAJPUD010001205.1:383383-443998 GCA_023553655.1 Myrmecobius fasciatus | reverse complement strand
AAGCTTCTACTCCAAAGAGTTATGTAAAATGGCTCCCTGCCCAGAGAGAATATGTAGAACTCAAAAAAGAATTTAAAAATCAAATGAGATATTGAGGAAATTAAAAATAAATAAAAATAAAAAAACATCTAAGAAAAACAAGAAGATTATTTTTTAAAAAAAGTTAACCAACTAGAAAAGAAGATAAAGAGTCTCAAACATGAAAATAATTCTTTGAAAATTAGAATTGGGCAAAGGGAAGCCAGTGAAGATATGAGAGACCAAAAAAATAACAAAAAGGATTATAAAGAATGAGAAAATAGAACAGAATGTGAAACATAAGAAAAGTGACAGATCTGGAGGATAGATCAAGAAGAGAAAATATAAGAATAACTGGACTGCCAGAAAGTTGTGACCAAAAAGAGAACCTTGACACAATAATGCAGAAATAATCTAAGAAAATTATCCTGAAGTGATAGAATATGAAGGGAAAGGAGAAACAGAAAAAATCCACTGATCACCTCAAAGAGATCTTCTGTAGAAAACATACAAGATTACTGCCAAATTTCGAAACCCCTAGATCAAAGAGAAAATTTTGCAAGAAACAAAGAAAAAACAATTTAAATAAGCTGGAGCTACAATTAGAATTGTACATTTATCATTAGCCACAATAAAAGACCAGAATCATATCCACCGACAATCAAAAGAACTAAGCCTGTGGCTAAAAATATCATATCCAGCAAAATTATCTATAATTTTGAATGAGAAAAAAATGGACCTTCAATGAATTTGCAGATTTTCAGGACTTTTTAATCAACCAAATCTGAACTTAATATATAAAAGCCGATATTAAAGATCAATTTTAAAGAACCTAGCACGGACAGATTGTTTTATGTTTGTTTGTTTTTTAACATGGGAAATGTATACTATATGTTTAAGATTCACATCAACATTGGAGTAGCTCAAAAGAAAGATTGGCAGAGTAAAGGTAAAAATAGTAATCATGTTATACAAATGAGGTACAGAGGAAGAATAGACAGAGGCATGGGGGGGGGGAGAGCTCGTAGTTCTGAAAACCTATTCACATCAGGAATGGGTTAAACAAGCAACATTACATATATACCATGAAGGATACAGTATCCTCCAAAATGTATAAAGAAATAAAGGGAGACGGTGTTGTGCCACATGTATCAGTTTCCCTCAATTGCTCTGTCCAAGGCACAGTTCCCAATATCAGTTTCCCTAAATTGCCCTGTTTCCCTTAATGCTGCAGTTCCCATGTACAAAACTTCCCTTAATTGCTCTGTCCCAGAATAGCAACCCCCACTTCCTGACCTTCAGAAATATCAGAAAACTTCCAAATGGTCAGCCTCGACATACTCCTTATCTAAACGACCCAGACTTACTGTCTCAGTTTCTCCAGCAGCTTTCACTCCCTACCTGAATTATAACTTTAGTACTCTTCTTCCCCTCACTCCCTACCTGTCAGAATTGAATTAATAGTTTCTTTTGAACCCCTGATATCTCTCAGCTGTTCTTTCTCCCCAAGCTATAGGAACCTATATAAATCCATGACTTGCCTCAATGGATCACTGAATACTTTGTCCTATTCAGTCGGCTAGTCTTATATCTGGATCAGTAAAGTAATATCTAATCTCTAATGTGTGATACTATCTCAGTTTCTCCCTGAGCATAACAACGGATAGGTGTATGGTGAAGGAAAGGGTGAGGGAAGAAGACAAGAGAGTGATCCTTGGGTAGGGGGATATTAAGTAACTGCAAGGCAAATTATGGAGCAGAATTTAATTAGAGTTGGGAGGGATAAGAAAGATGTATGTATGTGTGTGTGTGTGGGTTTATGTGGGGTATGTGTATGTATGTATGTATGTATGTATGTATGTATGTGTGTATGTATGTATGTAATTAGACCTGAATGGGGTAAAAGTCCCTTCAATACAGAGGAATTGGAGTTTGCAAATCTCTGGCTTCCGGGGAGGAAGACCTGGCTGTTCCAAGCCAAAGAGGCAGAAAAAAGGTGGAGAAAGATTCTTTAACTGTTGTACTTCCACCTCCTAGTGCCACAGGCAACTCTAGTGAGAAGGTCGAATTAGCAGAAGAAAGCCAAGGTACTTGAGGAAACCTGGAGGAAATACTTAAAATCAATCAGTAATGGAGAACTATGGGGGTGTTTCCAAACAATTCAGTTTGTGGGACCCAATATCTATACATAGAGGGAATTTGAAAAAGAGAGAGACTTTCCCATAGATCCAATTCTGGCCAAGTTTGGAACTTCAGGAAAATCCAATAGAATAATAGTTGGGGAGTTTGACAGTTGGTCACTAGAGAGTGAAGACAGAGCAAAGATAGTCTCTTTCTTCCCGGCTTCCTGTTCCCTGACTGCTGCAGGAGCTCGGAGACTGGGAGAGAGAAAGAAACTATGCCCAGTCAGTTTAATGAAGAGTAGTTTTTATATTAGGATTGTTTTCGTGTTGGTGCTTGGCATAAAATGTTTGTGGTTTTCAATTTGTGCTTAATTGTAACCTGTTTGTGCTAATTTGAAAGAAAAATGAAGAGAGAGAGAGAGAGAGAGAGAGAGAGAGAGAGAGAGAGAGAGAGAGAGAGATGAAGTCTTATCTAATTCAAGAACCTGTTCTGCCTGAGGAGGGAAGAGAGAGAACAAAGGAAACTGATATTGATTAACTTTGAAAAACTTGGGGAAAAGTTTCTGGGAATCACTTTAAAATGTGTGTGTGTGTGTGTATACACACATACACACACACACACACACACACACACAAAACCAAATGGTAATCCAGTTTGTTTGAAACATTTAATTGGGATTTTAGAAAATTTACTTATGTGGGAAAAAGCCATATCCTTTTTGGTTTACTGATCTATTGAATTTTGGGGAACTTAGTTTTTTAAATTCTGAAATTGTGGGAAATAATTATTGTTGCCTTGTGCATGTCATAATTAACATGTAGTGGATATCCTGCCATCTAGGGGAGGGGTGGGAGTAGGGGGGAAAAATTTGTAACAGAAAACTTTGTAAGGGTTAATGTTGAAGAATTACGCATACATATGTTTTGCAAATAAAAAGTTAAAAAAAAAAGTTGCCTTGTACATGTTAGATCTGTTTATTCTGGGAATGAGATCTTAGGAATTTGTTTGAATAATTGGTTTTTAGTACTGAAAGAAATTTCTAAAAGCTGTTTGATTTGATTTGATTTGATTCAGTTTAATAATAGTTTGTTTTAAAAAGTTCTGATAACTTAGGATACCTTCTGGAAGATATTTTGGGTAATTTGTAAGCATTATAAGTTATGCTTTAAAGTTTGTCACACTGAACATGTGTGTGAGTTTTATGAAGTTATTTAACTATTCACTATACTGTGAATCTTAAAAGTTTAAAGTCTGAAGCAAGTGGAAATGGTGAAGAGTCAAGTTAAAAAAAAAAGGAAAAAATATAAATATATAGAAGGCGATTTAAAGAAATAGGATAAGAAAGATTGATTTGTAGAAACAATTGACCAGTTTGGATGATTTCAGTGGGGGAGGGAGAGACAGGAAGGAATCTTTTTGCTTTAAAGGTAAAGGTTAAACTCACCTCACTTCCCCCACACTGCCTGCTTCTTTAAGAGATGAAAGGAGCAATTAACATCTGGGGTTTAGAGAGATGGAAAAGGGAAGGGAGATATGGAAGGGAGATACCCTTATGAGGTTGGGATCTGCCTTTGGCTGGCAGATTAGATTTTGGAGAACATGGAACCCTAAAAAGTTAGGTATGAGAATTGGGAGTTGGGAAGATAATATGCAATTTGGAATTTTTCTAAATATTGGGTATTTTCAAAGTAAAATGATCTGTAATGTTGAAGGTAAAACCATCTACTTAGATATGACAGATATCACAGCTGTATAAGCTGTGAACTTTTAGGTTGAATCTTTTATGTGATACTTGAGTTAGATTCATCTGAGGTTTTGATTAATGAGAATTGCTGTAGGAGATAAAATTTCTTGGGACTGCAGTTGATTTTTGTTTGGAGTTTTAAATTTAGGTATGACTGTCTGAAAGATCATCAAACCAGTGATCCACCATCTGAAAGGAATATGCCATATGGGCTACTCAGAAAGAATCGTTGCAAGTGGAAGTTAGTGTCTGGGAACAAACTAGAAGAACAATCTTCTTGTGGGAGTCTTCTGATTCAATTTCCCAGTGGTGAGAACCCACTTGATTGTTCCTGAGTGTGTCTTAAGGTGGAGTTATTATTATTATTATTATTTTTTTTTTGCTTTTTGCTGAGGCAATTGAGGTTAAGTGACTTGCCCAGGGTCACATAGCTAGGGAATGTTAAGTGTCTGAGACCACATTTGAACTCAGGTCCTCCTGATTTTCAGGGCTGGTGCTCTATTCACTGTGCCACCTAGTTGCCCCAGATCTAATGGTGTATTATTGAGTAGTTGTTATTGTATAAGTGGGAATTAAACTGATAAAGGTAGGCTGTATTTGCTCATAATAAGGCCACTTCTAGACCTTGTAGCTACATAGTGATCATTTTTCTCTAAGAACTCAGACTTGCCAGTGTTAAGGCAATTTGAGGTGACTGAACCAGATGAGGGAGAGGGGCAGAAGGAGAGAAGGAAAGAAAGAGGGAAGAAGGGAGAGAGAAACAGCAGGGGGGAGGAAGGGAGAAAGAGAAACAGAGGGGAGAGAGAAAGGGAGAGAGACAGAGACAGAGACAGAGTGTGTGAGCTCACATAGGTACCTATTACACTTGTTAAACTGGTGAAGGTATTAACATGCCTTAAGCAGTCACAATACAACAAAAAAATTTTTGATCCTTATATAACATCTGTAAAACAGGCTGGGGAACATCTGACTCAAGGGCCAGAGAAATCATTTACTACAGGTATGACAACCTCTTTATGCTTGAGTTTTATAAGTTCATAATTTTGTATCGCCTTCAAATGGTATTATAAATATCCAAATGGCCTTAGGCAGAAAAAAGATTTCCCCACCCCTGCTTTAAAAAAAAGGAAGATGCTTTTGATATAAAAAAAGAGCAAAGGGTTTAATGAGTGAAAGTAAACAAATTTAAGAATATAGCTTTAAATCATTTGTTTGGAAGTATGTAAACATGATGTAAAAGAGAAGCTTTTAGTTTTTCTCTGGATTGTACAGATAAAAATAATAATGAATTACATTGTAAAAATGGAATTGTAATCAAGAAGGTAATATGATCTTTAGTATAAATGATACTAAATCATTAGCATAATGAAAATTTCATTCTGGCAAATTTCTTCATACAACATTACTATCCTATTTTGGTGTGGTCTTTGGAAGCACAGTCCCCAGAGTCAGATAGCCAGTAATTCAGGCATACTGTGATAAGTGCTGAGGACACAAAGAGAATGAGGGAGACAACACTTACAAAATAGATACATAGGGGAGTGAAATACCCTTGAAAGATGAAATCAGAAGGTGCATCAGTCTTAGAATAATGTCCTCTAACTGCTTTTAAATTTTTGAAGTCCTCTTAAGAATGACTCAGGCTGTCTTACTGGGTGTAATCAAAAAGAATATATCAGAGTGTGCAGTAGTCCAAAGTCTGGGGTTTCACTAACAAGCTACATTTTAACACCATGTCCTGACTAGGTACCTGACTAATTACTAAATGATATTAATGTAGATTGTGTGCTATTTGCAGGGCCAGTCTTACACCTAACTGGAATAGCTCATCATTTTATGTGGCATGAATGGAAGGAGCACAGATAAGGTCTGTTTATCTTTAAAACAACCCCTACAATTTATCCAGTACATTACATCATTCAATAACAAATCCTTTGCACTTTGGTTAAAATCTCTCTCTCAGAAAAACTCACAACCAGCTCGTTGGGCAATATAGAGTGTTAGTCTTGGAATCAGGAGGAGCTGAGCTCAAATCCTGCCTCAGATATTATTAGGTATGTGAACCTAGGCAAGTCACTTAATCCTGTTTGCCTCATCCATAAAATAAGCTGCAGTAAGAAATGGTAAATCATTCCAGTATCTTAGTCAGGAAAACCCCAAAGGGGTCACAAGGAGTTAGACATGACTGAAACAACTAAACAACAAAACAGTTAATATTAACTCCTTTCCATGATGAATCCATCCATGGATGTGGATATGGATATAATATATACCTGCCAAATTCTTATAACAGAGAAATAGGTTCATGTCAGATGCTACACCAAAATGTGTGTGAAAGAGAAAGGTTGAAAGTGGGTATAAACATACGACATGGGAAAGAAGGGTAGATAGAGAATTCTGAAGATAATCTACTTCACAATTTTGTTTCAGGGTGATCTAGGATATACTGTGTTTCTTAAATTATAACATAATTTTTTTTAGGATACAAGAGAAAAGTAATAAATAGATGTAAATATAAGTATATGAATATGTATTTAAGAAATGAAATTTTTTAGCTGAAAAAGATATAGAAGCCTTTAAGCTGGAAGATCTTAATCTAATCCTATTCTTCATTGTGCAGATGAGGAAAGAGAGGTTAAATAACTTGCCCAAAGCCAAACTGGTTAAGAGGCAGAACCAGGATAGGGAAATTGAGATCCAGAGTGGATCACTAATTTGTACAAGGCAGCAAAGTTGGGATTAGAATCCAGGTCTCTAGATAACCAATTTATTGTTCCTTCCATTATACCTAACTCCCTCTCTAGAAATGATAATCAAGTTCATTCTTTTCCATATTTAGTTAGTGTTTAAATTAGATATAAGATTTAAGATTTTTTTTTTCAGGGTTTTACATGAAATAATGCTGGTGAAAATGAGTCTACATAATATCTGGAGATTTCATTCAGTTTAATCTACAAAATGTAATTAGAATTGTTAAACTATGTAAGTAATTTTCTTTTAAAGAATATCAATGAATATATGGTAACTTTTTAACTTTTCTACTTACATTTCATGGGTATCATTAAGCTTTTTAACTTTATTTCTTAAAGTTTTCAATTTTTCTTGATTTTCCTTTTTTTCTTGTTGCCATTTTTTCATTTCTATTTCCAAATCTTGATGGAACCAATTCAATTCAGTCTTGGAAATCTATGATCAAAGATTAAAAATTAATGATAAAGTTGATTTAAACAATACTTGATAATATTAAAGAAGACATTTGATTTACATAAACTTGAAAGCTGACTTGTACAATTTTCTTCGAATAAATGCTATAAAATTTCATTAATTTGGTCTATCCTATTAAGGAAATATTGATCACTGAAAAGGATGAGTTGAGTATTCCTTTTATTTAGAAAAATCTTAATAAATGTAAATTAATTTTAAAAGGATGTAGGAGAAATAGTAAATACACTAATGCATTTTGGAAGAAATTCCAAAATATACATGAACAATTGACACAATTACAGATCATTCTTATTTTTCATTAGAGAGACACCTAAAAAGCAATACTATTGAATAAAAATCTCAAAAAAGGGAATTTTTGCTGTTAGCAGATAAATAAAGAATATATTGAGAGATTTTAGAAAATCAATATTCTAAAAATTTTATGGAGATGAAGATAACTACAATTATCTTGGATGGTAAAATTACCTTATTTTCTTCCATTGTTCTTTTCAGTTTTTCTTCCACTTCTCTGGTTTCCTCTGTACTTCTGCATTTTAACTGTTCATATTTTTCTTTTGCTTCTTTAAGTTGCTCTTGTAACACCTGATGTTCCTTTTCCATTCGTAAAATATCACCCTATAATTAATTACAGAATTACATAAACAGCCCTAAGATGATGAATTCTATAGCTGTATAACTAAAGATACCTATTCCATGCTAATCAACCCTCATACTTAGCTAGTAAAATTTCAGCAAATTTAGCTGGTTAGAGCCTTGGCAACTAGTTTTCTGCTAGAACAGAACTGGTTCCATATTATTTTATTCTGCTGATTCCTATAGCCAAGTATATTCAGTTTACTTATAAATGGTTTAAAAAACTTGAGAGATGGAAATATATGGACTAAGCTCTAACAGTGAGTTATAAAATACTAACTTTTGTTACCTATAGCTTTAAAAGTTGTAAAGCTGAAGTAAATAATGAAAGAATGTTCCTTTAGAAAATTCATTATCCATATATTGCATTTAACATATTTTTACCATGTTTAACATATATTGAACTATTTGCCATATAGGGTTAGAGGGTGGAAGAAGGGGAGGGGGGAAATTGGAACACAAAGTTCTGCAAGGGCTAATGTTGAAGAATTGTCCATACATATGTTTTGAAAAATAAAAAGTTTTATCAAAGAAAAAAAAGTTTAAAAAAAGAAAATTCATTGCCTAAATTAACTTGCATTTGTCTAAATCATCATAGAAGGCTACATTTTTGGGTTGTAATTAATTAGCATCAAGATTCCCTTCAAAAATAAAAACAAAAATTTAGTTAGGTTGTTGGGCTCATCATACAGAATTATTCGGTGTCTATGAGACTTTAGTTCCTTATATTTATTAGTTCTAGTAAAATATATATGTGAAAAAAAAATAATTTGCCTTTTAAGTGTGTGCGGTAATTTTCATCAGGGCAACTGCCATGCCTTATCTAATTTTTAAAAATCTATCTCAATGAAACACAGTGCTTTGTACCTAATAAATGTGTAATTACTCAATTTAACATTAACTATAAGAACTTAAAGTTATTTGTGGGGTTCATGTTCAAAAAGATATTATTCAGTAAAAATACATTTTATGTATAAAGAGTTTTGTCATTTGCCAAATATACAAAACAGAGGCAGCTAGGTGGTACAGTGGATAGAGCACCAGTCCTGAAATCAGAAGAACCTGAGTTCAAATATGGCCCTTAGACACTTAACATTTCCTAGCTGTGTGAGGCTGGGCAAGTCACTTAGCCCCAAATTACCTCAGCAAAAACAAACAAACAAAAACTAAATATACAAAACAAATGCTTACTAAAAATCCCTATGAGCTAAGTGGAAAAAAAAAATCTCACTTTTTCCATATCCACTTAAGTAGCATTAATGACTGAATTCTATTATCATTAAAGGGAAAATGCAAAGCAGTCAGAACCAAATTAAAACACTAACAAAGGTCCCTCATTATCCCGATTAATTTTTATGCCATCTTTTCAAAAGGAAATATGAAGATCTATAAATACTTTTATCAACATATTTGCATCTGATTTTTCCCATGCAAAATATTAGACTGTAAAACCTTCTTATAATTCAAAATTACCCTTTTGTAACATGCTGAAGTTATTAATTCATTATTAACAGTAATATATATCTTAGATCAATATAGTAATATTAGACCTCCTTTTCTTTATAAACACAAAATTTTTTATTTTAGCACTGTTTGGACTTACTTGTTGTGTTTCAAATGGACCAAAAGGCAGTGTATTAATCTCCTGGTGCATTAAGTCTTTTTTTACCTGTTGCACAACACAAACATTATTTAAAAATTATTCAAAATGAGATTATTTAACTCAAATTAACAAGGTATAATAAAGTAATTTCCAATATAAGAATAAATTTCCCCTGAACCAGTTGATGAACAATAATGGAAGAAACTTGGATGGCAATCTAAGAAAGACTTTACATTGATTACTTCTAGTCTAAATCTAATCTTTGGGGTTTAGTTTCAAAGTTGTCCTTAGGGAATGCTTAGGGAATTATTATTTTTTTTTGTTTGGTTTCCACAGATTAAGGTTGCTTATTAAAGCAATTTAAACAATATAACTAGCAAAAGAGAAGTAACACAATGTAGTAGAGAGAGAATTTGCTTGAAAGGAAATTTGTTTGAAAGTTTTTTGTGCAAGACTGAGAAAAAGGAAGGCCTGGACCAAAGTCTTGCTTCTCCTACAATCCTGGCTATGTGACCTTGGGTAAGACAATTGCCCTCTCAGTGCTCTGGACAACTCTTTAAGGCTGGGTTTTATTTTATTTTTATTTATTTTATGTTTGTGTCATGGAACACTTCTCAAAATGTTTTTAAATGCACAGGATTACAAAGGAAGCCAATTATATGAAATAATTACTAAAAGCTTAAAAAAATGAACAAACAAGTTCACAGACTCCCAAATTAAGAATACCCACTCTAATGCCTATTTGTTGTAGAGAAGGAGAAAACTTCTTGTTGTAGAGAGATTTCTCACCAGAGAGTTCTTTACACCAGTAAAATCAAGCCCCTATCTACATCTTACCAAGCAGTTTATAGTGAAGGAAACAAGCACATGAGACTGAATGAATCAAACAACTTTACATAAAAATCTTCAGCTGATTGTGTGGGACATTAAGCTACATTTTTCAAGGCTTTCTTCAGAAATGTGATGTATTTTAGTAAAGTAATAGGAATGTTTCTCTTTTTTCTAAAATAAAAAAGCTTCCATAATAGCTAGTGATAATTAAGGGACTGCCTTTAACAAAAAAGTTTCCACCAGGAGAACGTTTTTAGAAAGATTTTCAAATATAAAAGATTATAGAAATTTTGCTTATTTAACAATACTAAATATCCATGAAAATTAACTAACTGAAAAACTTAGAAATAATAAATAAAATAATGGTGACAAATGAAATTTTAAAAATATTGATATCAATTCATCTTTCACTTATATGTCCAAAGTTTAGTTTTTTAAACTTTTGCTTCAATCCATAGTACTTAAGACATTCATTTCAAAATCTTCAAGTTTGTTATTTTTTTCTGGGAAACACTTTTCTCCTCAGTACATGACCAGGGCTAATGATTTTTTTAAAAATCAGATTTAGCCAATTTTATACCTATACAAACTATTTATATATATATATATATATATATATATATATATGAATTTTCAGTATTAGTAATTATTATAAAAAAACTCTACAAAAAAAATTTTTGTTTATTTGTTTGTCTGATTTATGTTTTTATGAAGTTCAGTAGTTCTTCCAATTACTAGATCACATGTTTCATTAAATAAGTTATTTCATGGATTTATTCTGGCAAAACACTTTTATATCATGGTAGCCAATTTCCTGGTGATTTCTCTAGATTTAGGTAAGCTAGTATTAAAATAACAGTAACAAAACACATTGTTTTCATTTTTGCTTCTTTCATTTCATTATTAATTTCATTAATTGATAGAAAATAAAAAAGGAAATCTAACAAAGACAAACTAACCTTAATGGTATCATCCTTTCAAAGAATTAAAAGTCTTGAAAGAAACTATAGACATTGACTTGACTCATTCCCTTTTCTTTTGGAAGAATCCTTAAGCCATATTAACGTATAGCTTCACAAACTCTAAACAAGTCATTCTAAGACTGTTCAAGAAAAACTGTCGGTACAAATTTCACATGTTCAATTTAATGTCTTACCTGTATGGCAACCATTCGTATACATGGAGTATTTTTGATGACAGAAGTACTTTTCATCTCTCCTTCCAGTTTATTAGTGCCAAGATCACAATGATCATTATTTCCAATGTATGCATCTTTGGCAGTATTATTTTTACAAATTTCTGCCTTTAGAGTTGTTTTCTGAGTATTCTGAGGGATCTTTTTTTCACAATTAGATTTACCAGAGGAACATATGTTTTCAAGCATTGGTCTTTCAGCATTTATATTACATGCTTCATAATTGGCAGAGTCATGATTATCTCTTTTGTCACTATCTGTCATAGGAGGTACAGCTGACACCATTGGTATTTTTCTTTTTTTTGGATAATCAGAAGATATATCAGATACAGTTGTATATAAATTGATGCACTGAGATGACTGTGGCAACATATTTGCATAAGACACTGATGTGTTACTGGTGTCAAATCCTTGATTAGGAAAAAGTGTATTAAAAGGAATATATGACATATATCCTGTTGTTACATATTTTGCAGCCCTATTAGCTTTTTTATTTTTAGGTGCTGGTATGAAAGAATTACAAGTTACTGGTTTAAATTCCTTAGCTGCTGGATTCAACTGTAGTTTGAGCTGGGAAGCATTTTTCTTAAAGCATGGAGAGAGCATTGAGTCTTTTTCATCCAAACTAGTACTTTCTTCCACATCAGCTCCAGTGGTCTTATTTTTCTTAAGTTGAACAGCGTCTTTCATCAATCCAATATAATTGTCTATCATAACAAAACGAAGAGAATCTAAGAGAAAAGATTTTAACCCTCCTGCTTCCTCCACAATCTTCCTAGCTTCTTCAGGAAAATGTTCATATTCCCCAACCAATAACTTGTCATCAATTTCCAAAGGACCATGTTCTTCCAGGATCTGAGAAAAATAGCTTTAAAAATATTTTAAAGTTATTATAGAAAATACATTCCATCTATAAGCTTTATTTCAATGTTTGAAAGAAGCAGTATTTCTTCAGTTGCTCCTACAACCATAAAAAATCCTATTTCCTGTAGAAAATCTTCTAGAATCACAAAGCTACTTTTTTATGATAAAAGAGAACAAAGTGAAAATATTATATATCCAATAATAGAATGCTGTTTCATTCAGTCTGGGGCTTTAGAAAACAAAATTCTCAATAGTCCTCTACTTTAAAAATTCGTGGAAAATTAAGCCATCATACATAATAAATTCAATTATCCTCAAAATTTAACAAGTTACAAATTTAAATCACAGAGGTATTGAATCCCCAGTTGCCTAAGAAGAAATTTAGTACCTTGTTCAGTCTCTCATGCTACTCCAATTCCTGCCCTCATCCAGGACTTTCTGACGTTCCCTTAAACACCCCTATCTTCCGGCTCCTCAGTTTGCTAAGATTTATAACCTACTCTCTTCACTTCAGCCACACACCAGGACGGTGACACCCTTGATCTTACCTACATGTGTGCCACATTCAAGAATTCTCAAGTTCTTGGGACAGCTAGGTGGCGGCCAGCTCTATCCTCCATACAAGGCTCTCTTTTTACCCTTGGGGCTCCTTTGTGCCTGGGGTGATAATCTGCACTACTGAACCAAGTTTGAGGATGTCATGACACAGTGGGCCTGACTGAGCTCACTACAAATTCATGGCACATAATCTTAAACTGGGCCCTTCCTGAATAAGGCAACTCTTGTATTCCTGCTGAATTGATTATCAATTCCATTCCCCACAGAAATATACTGTCCTGCACATCTAGAATGCACTGCTTCCTCCCTCTAATTCTCAGAATTCCTAGTTTTCTTCAAGATTAATCTTAAAGGCCATCTTCTACATGAGACCTTTCCTGATCCCCTCAGCTGCTAATGTTTAACCCACAAATCATGTTGTTTTCCCTGTATAGAGGGTAAGCTCCTTTACATCAGGGATGGTTTTCACTTCTGCAATTTTCCCCCCAGTGTCACAAAATACACAATTAATAAACTTAGACTTACTGAAATTATTTACAAATTATGAAATAAATTTGAACCACTAGAACCAAACAGTTCTCAGCTCTGACGATTCAAGTCTGTCTCCTTTCTTCTCTCTGAGCTTTAAGAGTCAAACAGAAAATTCTATATTTTACTCCTTGAGATAGTCACTGAAATTTCCAGAGCAGGAGAGTAATATAGTCAGATCTGTGATTTGGGAATGGTAATGAGGTATTTTGTGAAAAATGGACTGAAGAAGGGAGAGACATGGTAGGGAGACCAATTTGGAAATAAGTTTGAGGACAATGGACGCTGGCTTGCAGAGAGAGAGAGAGAGAGAGAGAGAGAGAGAGAGAGAGAGAGAGAGAATGTGTGTGTGTGCACGCGCACGCACAGGAAGCAGATGTAGGATTAGTTGACATTTTGGACACTGCAGCCTAGAATAACTTTAGAATATTTTTGGCTGCAAGGTGAGTGAATCCTTTTTCTAAGAATAAGGTAAAGGATCATTTAGCATATTTTGTCCACTATAATTATGTGACATGGCTAAAAGATTATATGTAGCACTATTCCATTCACATGTATACCTGGTGAACATCATATCATGACTGAAATTGGTTTATTGACCCCATTAGTACATTCCCTAGATTACATACTTGGAAATATCTATTAGTAACATGATTAATATTACTAACAAATATTAAGAGAATTATCTTTAAGTAATACTTTACAATACCTGGATAAAGGGATATAATATATTTTGCATTCAAGATCATTTTATGAAAATGACTTAGTTGGTAAATGCTCAAATTTCAAAATGTCGATTAACCAGAAGACTACAGTTACTGCTAGAAGCCCACAATTATAGAACAATTAAAGTACTTACTCATATAATGCTTCACATTTTGGATCTAGGTTACTGTCCATTAACTTCTGATAATTACAATTATTTGAACTATTTTTTTCATATAGAGCTTCAAATTCTTCTACTTCATCTCGAAGATATTCAGGTACTACAAATGGGTCATAAGAGTTCGAATGAAGTCTGTAGAGAAAAAAGCAGATTTTGTGAACATCAAATTGTTTAATGAATCTGAAGTATGCAAACTCTTAGGAAGAAAAAATTTAAAAATGCACACGCAAAAAAACAAAACACCCTGTCACAAATGGAAATCAATACAAAAACTAAGGTTATTTTTTTCCCATTTTGATATACATTCCTAGGCTTATTAAAAATTAATCTCTAAAAATCTTGAGTCAGACAATTCGGAAGAACTTATTTTGGTTTCCCAAACTAAGTTTTAAAAATTGTTTTTTAGTGTTGTGTTTCTGTTTTAAAGTTATGTAGTATAACAGAGCAACAAATAATTAAAGTTTTAAAAAAAGTTTTAATATGATCATTATTAACTTAGGAAATCTATACTAAAATAAAATTAAAAATAGAAAAATAGAAAAGATTCAAATATCCATTTAATGATATACATTTCTTAAAACTTAAGTAATCACCCACCCCTAACACCACATACCAAGATAAGATCTAAATGGGTTCATGATTTGGATATAAAGAGTGATATTATAAGCAAATTAGAAGAACATAGGATAGTTTACCTCTCAGACCTGTGGAGATGGAATAAATTTATGTCCAAAGAAGAACTAGAACTCTTAATTGAATCTGAATTGATAGATAATTTTGACTATATTAAGTTAAAAAACTTTTTGTACAAACAAAACTAATGCAGACAAGATTAGGAGGGAAACAATAAATTGGGAAATCATCTTTACATTTAAAAGTTCTGATAAAGGCCTCATTTCTAAAATATATAGAGAATTGTCTCATATTTATAAGAATTCAAGCCATTCTCCAATAGATAAATGGTCAAAGGATATGAACAATTTTCAGATGAAGAAATTAAAACCATTTCTAATCATATGAAAAGATGCTCTAAATCACTATTGATCAGAGAAATGCAAATTAAGACAACTCTGAGGTACCACTACACACCTGTCAGATTGGCTAAAATGACAGGAAAAGATAACGATGGATGTTGGAGGGGATGTGGGAAAACTGGGACACTGATGCATTGTCGGTGGAACTGTGAATGGATCCAGCCATTCTGGAGAGCAATTTGGAGGTATGCTCAAAAAGTTATCAAGCTGTGCATACCTTTTGACCCAGCAGTGTTTCTATGGGCTTATATCCCAAAGAGATCTTAGAGGAGGGAAAGGGACCCACATGTGCAAGAATGTTTGTGGCAACCCTTTTTGTAGTGGCTAGAAACTGGAAACTGAATGGGTGCCCATCAATTGGAGAATGGCTGAACAAATTATGGTATATGAATGTTATGGAATATTATTGCTCTGTAAGAAACGACCAGCAGGACGATTTCAGAGAGGCCTGGAGAGACTTGCATGAACTGATGCTGAGCGAAATGAGCAGAACCAGGAGGTCATTATACAAGGCAACTGTTAACAAGATTATATGATGATCAATTCTGATGGACATGGCTCTCTTCAACAATGAAATGTTTCAAACCAGTTCCAGTTGTTCAGTGAAGAAAGCCATATACACCCAGAGAAAGGGATATGAAATGTGGACCACCACATAACATTTTCATGCTCTCTATTGATGTTTGCTTGTATTGTGTTTCCTTTCTCTGATTTTTTTTTTTCTTGTAGATAGGATTTTCCTTGCACAACAATGATAAGTGTGGAAATATGTATACATATATTCGATTTGTCAAGTATTTTAACATAATTAACATGTAGTGGATTTCCTGCCATCTAGGGGAGGGGTAGGACTGGGGGGAAAAATTTGTAACAGAAAGCTTAGTTAGCGTCAATGTTGAAGAATTATCCATACGTATGTTTTGCAAATAAAAAGTTTCAATAAATAAAAAAAACTTAAGCAATCAGTATAAAATTATATAAGCAAGTTTTATCTATAAATTTATCAACATACATATTATCTAGTATCTAATGACCCACTCTTATCATTAAGAAAGCTAAACAGAAATATTTTATTTAGATATAATTTTTCTTTCTAATTTTGAATTATTATTTTTAGCATGTGAATTTTAGGATATAATAAGATAGATAAGAATGTAAAACACTGTGGAAATTATATTACTATATTTTGCTCCTTTCAGACCACAGATGGAGAAATGTGTTCAGTTCTAAGCATAATTTTGGAAGGACAATGAAAAACTGAAGAAAATTTAGAGAAGGGCAATCAAGAGTGTAGAGGTCCCTAATATCACTTCATATAATGATGAACTAGTATGGTGGTTCTGCCATGTACGGTCTTTGTGACTGGGAAAGTAACTTGCTGTCTCTGGGTCTTGGTTTCCTCATCTACAAATGAGGAATAGCTCTAAATTTGTGAAATAAATACAAATTATGCTCTTTATTAGTTAGAAATGTCATCGCTTCCTAAAATTTTGTGTTCATAACAAGAAGAAAATCAAAATTAAATTATAGAAGATTAAACTAAATCCCTATATGGAACTATTAGTTAAAAAAAATAGAACAATACTATTTGTCATCAGTTTTAATCTAATAAATGGTTTGGGGGGATTTTCCTATAAGATATCAGCAATACTTAAATTTAATGATTTCTTCTAAATCTTCTAAAAAGTGCTCTGCTAGGAAGGATTCCTAAAATTGGAAGAATGGTATAAAACAAATTTTGCATGAATTTAAATACAAGACAAATCACAGATCCACTGATATAGGAGTGGAAGGGATTTTGAAGATAATCTAGTCTGAATTCCTCATTTAACAGATGAGGAAACTGTGATTCAATGAATTATTAAAAACAAAAAATTAATAAGTACAGTCAAAATTCAAAACCAATTAATCTGAATTCAGATTCAATACTTTTTCCCTTGTAAATATTCATAGATCTTAGATTCAATAATTAAATGAGAAGCAGATTGGTATGACAAAGAGCCAGTCTTGGGACCAGGAGGATCTAGGTTCCACTGCTGACAGGTATAGGCTATAACTTTCCTTGAGCAAGTCATTTAACCTCTTAATGTCACATGTAATTTTAAAAAATTATAAGGTATATAAGAATTGCTTATTTTTATTATTAGTGAGAATTTTCTAAAGGGACAGCCCCTTATACCAATGAACATACAAGTCTGAACCAAAAGAGAATATTACTTAAAAGAGTTAAGTACTTTTAAATGAAAAAAAAAAGATTTTAAAAATGAAAGATATACTTACAAACTACTTTCATCTGCACCAACTTTATCATCATTTTGTGATACTCCACCAACTCCAGAGAGTATGAAAACAGGCTAGATTGGGAAGGAGGGGGAGGTGGATAAGAAAAAATGAAGAGGGGAAAGGATTGACAATGGGTTTTTACTAAAAAGTAATATGAAAAAAATGATTTAAAAAAGAATCATTAGTAAAAGTAATAAAAGATTTACATATTTAAGCACAAAAACTGATTACTTTAGAATACAAGAAACTACTTCTTCACAATATCTAGTTCCCTTCTCTTTAGGAAGAATCTCATACTTCAGTGGTCACTGTTCTTTCTTTAATTCAATATTTTTTAAACTTCTATTCTGTCCAGATGGTATGCTAGGTGTGGAGATGAAAATATACCCTTCCAGAAACATCTAACTTCTTTTCCCTTTGCTTAACTATTTCTTATTAAGTGCCCTCCTTTCCTTAAGTACTTTATGTCTTCCGTCTGTTGGAGTCTCTTTTTCCTACTTCTACTTCTTTTTTGGATCTTTCACCTTCTCATCCTGTTCCTTTGCAGATTCCCTTCCTTTTCCTCCAAACTTTGGGAGGAAAACTTTCTACTTCTCATGTTTTTCCAGATGTCCTCTTTATAATTCAATCCCTAGGTTCCTTCACAACTCCAAAGCTAATAAAGTACCTTCATAGTTCTTTGTTTTTCATCCCAATGCTTTCTCCTGCTCTTTCTCTCATGGAGAAGACAATCACAAAAAAAGAAAAAAAAAACCCACCAGTACATTATATACTTATCTGCTTTTATTGATCAAAATTTGCCAACTCAACAACGGACAACCAGAAGGGTATATATAATAGTTTGTTGGTCAATCCATGAGGATTATATGCAAAGTTGACCAACCTAGACCTAAAAGTTTGCTTTTGCTTCCAGTATTTTTTAGTTAACTTTAATGATGTTTTTTGGTTAGTCTTTCTTAGTCATTCTACCATCTGGAATATTTCAAATAAATATTTTCAACAATTTCTATATTATATATATTTTTTATTTATTTATTTATTGCTGAGGAAATTGGAGTTAAGTGACTTGCCCAGGGTCACACAACTAGGAAATGTCAAGTGTCTGAGACCAGATTTGAACCAGGTCCTCCTGACTTCAGGACTGGTGCTCTATCCACTGCGCCACCTAGCTGCCCCAATTTCATAGATATTTTAGAGAAAATATTTTTATATAACAGATCTTAGTCTTTCAGACATTGACTATTGTTTTTCCTTTTCTCAAAGAAATATTATTATAAACTTATTCTACCATTAGTTTTAGTGTTCTATATTACCAAGTTAATTTTTTTAAATGTAAAGTCCAGAAAACAGCTAAATTGGTACAGTGAGCTCCTCTCCAAAAAGTACCAGACTGAATTATGAGGAAGAAATCTAGAAAAATGAATAAATTGCTCAGCACATCCCAGGATAGAAAAATTATGCCAAGATTTCTAGTTTGGAAAGAAAATTCACAAGTAATATGACAGTTGTATTCAAGTACCTGAGATGTTTTCATGTAAAAGAAGGATTAGACTTATTTTGTTTAGCCTCCAAAGGGCAGAACTAGGGGAAACATATGAAAGTTGCCAAAAAACAAAATTAGAACTGAAAAACTTTCTAACTAACAGAAGTGTCCAAAAGAGGAATAGGCTGCCTTGGGAAACAGGTCTCTGTTCTTTGAGGTCTCCAAATTGGATGACTGCTTGTTGAGGTTATAGTGGGAATTCCTTTTCAGATATAGGCTCAACAATTTAAAACTCCCTTCTATTTTGTGAGTCTGTGAAATTATTAGAGGAACATAGTATAGAGGAGCTAATCACCAAGCTAACTAAAAATCATCATTTATGAAAACAGCATATTTATATGGGAAAGTCTAAGGTGTTCTCTCACCAAACATTTCAAAATTGCCACAAGAATCAACCAATTGCTAAATTGAAAGACTTAGTTTAATAATTAGAACACATATAGAAAAGACTGATTACCTTTGATTCCTTGTGCTTCTTTTTTCTGGTTTTGTTTTTTACCTTAATACCATTAGACTAGAAAAAGAGAAAAATCATCAGTTGCTATACATTGAAGAAATAGCATTTTGGAGCACTAGATCCAATTATGTGATAAATCCTTCCCCAAAGTAATAAATAGAGAAATATAGCTTAAGCAGCATATATAGCCAATATAACTTCATTAATTATCCTGAGACACAGGATGTTCAGCTCTCATAATCACGGAAATCTATTTCTTGAAATGAAACTTTATAAACATCAAATTCTGGATGGTAGATCAAACATCAGTGGCATTAAAACTTAGCCTGGTATAGGAGGAAAAACCTTGACTCAAAGTCTTGGATTCAAGTAAAAACTTCTCTAATTGGCTTATGTGACCTTAGCCAAATTACTTCACCTCTCTCAATATCTGTCTCTTCACCTGTAAAATGGGGGTGATCGAAATGCTCTATAAAATCAAATATGGATGGAAGGAATTTTGGATAGCAGAATATTATAAAGTTTCACCTCAATCTTTTAGTAGATAACTAATAAAAATAATTTGAAAAATTTGGTAAAATCATTCATCTAAAATTAAATTATATACCATTTTGTCCTCATCAGCAAGACTAGGAGTAGTTTTTAACGTAAAATGTTAATACTTCACAAATTTCAGGTAATCATTCAGTAATTGGATCATTGGTTATATGATCAATATTTTTTACATTCTTTTACAATCTCATTGCCTAATGCCAAATTTTTGCCTTCCTCTTAGAAAATTCCATTTAGAAAAAATTCTCTTAATTTAACTGGATAAATAATTAAAATTACTTGTCCAGAGAAGATAGTTCTTAGATCTACTAAAGAATACAATTCTGAAGTGAACATTACAGATTCAATCCAGTCAAACTAAGTTGCAAGGGCAACTAAGAAAAAAACCCACTTTATTTACCAAAATTCTTATAAAACAAAGCAAATGGAACTTAAATGTTTTAAGAAAAAACAAACATCATCTACACATTATTGTTTTAACATGTCTAACTATCCATTTCCAGCTAAAGTTAAATGCTGAGACTCTAAAGGCCCTACTTAAAAACAAACAAAAAATCAAGAATTAACATTAAAATCAAGAATTGACATTATATAGTATTATACAGCTAATTGTTGATTATCTGTTTTAAGTTTAGCAGAAAAGTGGAGCTTTTTTCTACAGAAAAGGGAAGGACAATATACAATGGATAAGGCAAAAATAATTCTAATTTGGTTTTGGAATAAAATTCTAGCAGAAAGCACTAGTAAACATTGTTATGTACTATCCTTTGTTCTATTCTAATTCTCTCCTGATCTTACCCTTTTTCTGAGGCCTGTTCTGGCAGAAAAGAAATCCCATATATCATTCTTAGATAACTAAAAAACTAAAACCAGTAACAATAATAGTAACAAAACAAGCCCAAATAAAGCAAATGCAAAAAATAAAAGTTGACGACATTTTGCATCTATCTGGGGGAAGAAGAAATGACCTGTGATTTCACTGGTATGAGGTAAAGCTTCTTAAGTTGTGTATGTGTATGTGTATGTGTGTGTGTGTGTGTGTGTGTGTGTGTGTGTGAGTGTTAAGTAACTGAATGTGGAGGTTGTGAAAAATTTGGCAACAACAACAAAAAAAATTGGCAACAGTGAAAAGTGTCAGATATTCTACCAAGATTTAATTCTTTACATAAAAATAAGCAAGCACATCCATCTCTTTAGTATGCAAATTTTCTTTCATCTTTAATGAATAGTAAACTTATAAGTACACTGAAGAATTGTTTTAAAATAAATTTGTTTATGAGTTATCAGTTAAATGTTTACCTATTTTTTATACCTATAGATCCAACGTCACATTAAAATTTCTCAGAAGAAAGGGGGTCATGAGTGGAAAAAGTTTAAGATGCTCTAGTATAGAGAACTCCCTCCACTGATGAAGAGTGGCTTTTAATTAATAATTTAAAGTCTTAAAGAAGAGGTTCTTTATCTTTAAATGCATATGGTTGCAAAAGAAACCAATAATACTAAAATTAAATTATCAAATTATTTTTCCCATTCAAGTTCAAAGTTTCCTGAAATCTATCCATGTAACACGAGAGATTCCTATACCCATGAGATTCCTGGGTAAGAATCCCTTTCTTTGAGGGTTACTTGGAAATTGGGAGAAATTAGATAAAAGATCATACAGATAATACATGTCAGAAACAAGACTTCCCAAGTATTTTCACACTAAAGCTAATCTTCAAGTCACTAAACCATCTTGCCTCTTAAATACATATGTAAAGGATCTTTTTCAATGACAGATTCATAAAAATTAGCATGTATTAGCAATAGCAATATGAAAATTACTCCTACCCATTAAAAGAAGAAATGCAAATAAAAACATTCTGAGATTGTACTTCATACCTAGAAAACTGGAACAGTTTAATATACCTGTTTATATATCTGATCACAGTTTATATACCTGAAGACAGGTATATAAATATATTGGACATGGAGTTTTGAATTGGTACAACCATTTTGAAAAGCAATTTGGAATTATGTTAAGAAAATTAGCTCAAACTCTTTACCCAAAGATTTCAATGCTAGTCATATACTCCAAAAAAGGTTTAAAAAAACAAACCAGAAAGATCCCATATATACCAAAATATTCATAGCACCACTTTTTGTAAGAGAAAAAAAGTAGTAACAAAGTATATTTCTAATGATTAGGAATGACTAAAGAAATTATGGCACATGTTTAGCATGTATCGGGTTGCTTGCCATCTAGGGAAATGTGTGGAGGAGAGGGGGAAATTGGAACATGGGGATTTTGCAAGGGCTAATGTTGAAGAATTGTCCATGCATATGTTAGGAAAAGTAAAAAAACTTTAATAAAGAAAAAAAATATTGATTAAAAAAAGGAAAAAGAAATTATAGTACTTGAATATAATAGAATGACAAAGATGACAAATTTAGAGAAGTATAGAAAGGCTTACATAAACCTAAGGAGAGAGAAGAACCAGTAAACAATTTGCATAAAGATTAACTAAAAAATGAAATGGAAAGAACAACAAATACATAAAAACAATCTTGAGGAGTATTTAAAGGTAAAATGTCAAGGTGGCAAGAAGTTTCTAGGATAGTACCTTAGATATTTATTACCTGTCCATGGATTGTTTAACAATTTTACCATAGCCTGAATTCAGGAAGAGAGGGAATGCCCATCAGATCTGAAGATGATACAAAGCTGAGAGGGACAGTAAATCCAATAGATGATAAAGTCAGGAATCAAAAAGACCATGAGAACCTAGATTATTGGGCTTAATATATATGATGAAATTCAATAGTGATAAATATAAAGTTACAATTGAATATAAAAAGCATATGCATTTTTTAATGCAATGAAAATCTATTTGATTCAGAAGTATTACATAGCTGAAAAAGAAAATGCCAATGGGATTTTGACAGAGAAACTAGAGTAGTTTGCCATTTCCTTCTCCTACTCGTTTTTCAGATGAGGAAACTAAGGCAAATAGGGTTAAGTGACTTGCCCGGATAGTAAAGTGTCTGAGGCTAGATTCTCAGAACAGAAGTCCTCCTCATTCCAAGGCACTCTATTCACTGCACCATCTAGCTGTTCCAAAATAACCTGAATTGGAATTGTGAAGTTGGACATGATGAGGAAAAAAAAACCCAAAAAAACAAAAAAAAAAACCACAGCAAAAACCCAACATACAAAAAAACTAATGAGATCTTTGGGCAGTTAAGTGGCACAGTGGGTAGAACAGCAGGACTCAGAATCATAAAAACTCATATTCATGAGTTCTAATATGACCTCCAACACTTATTAGCTATGTGACCTGCGGCAAGTCATTCTACTATGACCTGTTTTCCTTAATTTTCTCATCTGTAAGATGAATTGGAGAAGGAAATGTCAAACCACTCCAGCGTCTTTGCCAAGAAAACCACAAAATGGGCCAACAACTGTAAGACATGACAGAAATGACTGAACAACAATAACATTGGGAACTTGACTTTCCCAAACAGACATAGCTTCTAGGAATAGTTCAGTGGCAGTCCCATTGTACTTCTCTCTGGAATATTCAGTTCACTTTCTAGGATGCCATAAGCTAATGAATGATAAGCTAAAGAATATCTGGAAGAAGAAATCTAGGATGGTGAAGGACATCAAGTTCATGTCATATGAGAATGATTAAAGGAAACATGCATTTTAAGTGTGGAGAAGAGAAAACTGAAAGGGGTCAGATACAGCAGAGATTTCAAACACAAAGCCTAGCCCACAACACTGCAGAGTTCAGGACAAAACATTAAAATGGACTTGGGTTATATTTAACAAAATACAAACAAATATCAATAATGTTGAGATTTGTGGTTTTCTAGGTCAACTGGTAGTTCACAAGGATCTTTATGTAGGATTTAGTGGCCTGGTTTCCATTTCATTGAGACACCACTGATGCAGAGGAGGTAATAAACTAATTCTGTTTAGCCCAAGAGAACAGAACTAGGAGCAATGATTAGAAGTTACTGAGAGGCAACTACAGAGTAGATGTTGGGAAAAACTAACAACAAGAATAGTCCAAAAATGGAATGGACTGTCTCTCAAGATATCGTTGTTTCTAATTAGAGTTCTTTAAATAGAGGCTGGATGACCATTATTAGACACACTATAGTGGCCTGTATTGGACTACATGGCAAGTTATGGTCCTTTCAATTATAAAATTTTGTAATTCTGTGATCATGTAGTAAACAACAAAAAAAGACAAAATTACATGCTCACTGATCAGGGAATGTCTAAACAAATCATGGCACCTAAATCCAGAGTAGCATGGGAAGACATATAAACTGATACAAACTGAAGTAGGCAGGACCAGAAAAATTATATATATACATATAATAACAACGATCTAAGTAAAAAAAAAAACCAATAATAACAACAAATGATATATAAATGATGATTAAATTGGGCTCTGCAGAAGAGAGGATAAAATGTGTTTCAATCTTCCCAAAGAGGTAAGAGACTACATAGGTACAGAAAATTGCATACACACAGTTTCACTTAACGTGTTCATTAGGTTTGGAGAACCAAATTTTTTTTTTTTTTGTTTTGCTTTTTAAATTTTTGGTGAACACTAATGACTAGTTAGGGAACACTGGGGAATAGATACAATCAGAAATGAAACTGAAGAAGATATTAATAGAAATTTAAAACAAAAAAACTCTTCATTGAAATGTTAGGGAATTAGGATAACATTACATAATTAAATATTGATATAACTTACTGAAATATCTTCAGTCTCTTGCTTCTTTAATATTGTGCAAGGACCATCTGTTAAAAGATAAATAATAATATAAGAAAATCTCAAGTACATGCTTTTATAAAACATGCTAAAACCAGATGTGAAATGAAGGAACATTTCATAAAAATGTTATGCTACTCAATAGTCTTTATACAACTTGATCAAAATTGAAAGTAAAACTGCTAGAGAAAAATATGACTAAAAAGCAAATTAGATGGAGCAGAAGACATTTTTGACAGAACCACAGAACATAGTTCTTCTGGAGTAACTGCTAAAACAGGATTTGAAAAAATACTTTTGTAATTAATTACCATTTGACTATTATTCCCTGCAGTCAACAGAAACATCCATAGCTAAAACTATTCCAAAAGGCAAAATTCCAGGTATCACAGAGGGTGACTTCCTGGAGTCAAATTCTATCTGTCTTAGATTGTTCTGCTTTTCTCAGCTCAATCATTTGGGTAGAACTTTATGATATTAGCAGTTTAATTTAGGCAATATATTTTGAGTATCAATTTGAAAATTACTTTCTAAGCATTAAATAATTGATTTAGAAGAATTAAACCACTTTATGTGAGACTAAATGAGGAGTCCACTCATCAGAGAACCTATATTTTGCCTTAGAGTCAAACAATTCTCTCCCCTAACCCTCCTCTAATTTTTGCCTCTTAAAATAAGAGAGCAAGAAAAAGTTTAGTTTCTGAGGCACATGTGTGCGCAAGTATGCACACACACAGGCTTGCTCTCTCACATACACACAAATAGGCATGAAGGAATGAAGAACCTGAAGCACAGAAGAATTCAATGATTTATTCAGTATTACATAGCTGGTTAATGGCAGATTGGACTAGAACCTAGGCTCGCCGTTTTTCAAGTTACTGTATTTTCAAATACATCATTGTCACTCGTTTAATAGATCTTAATAAAAACAAATATCATGTGGGTAAATAAAAACTAATATTGCTATTCTTATGCTAAAAGGTATCATACTGACTTTGATATATACTGATACTAAACAATCTAATGTTTTCTTGAGTTTTATACATGGAGGGGCAGCTAGGTGGAGCAGTGGATAGAGCACCAGCCCTGAAGTCAGGAAGATCTGAGTTCAAATTTGACTTCAGACATTTAACACTTCCTAGCTGTGTGATCCTGGGCAAGTCACTTAACCCCAATTGCCTAAGCAAAATAAAAATAAAAAAAAAAAAACATGAGACATTGCATTATTTTTACATAATAAATATCAATGAGTATATTAACTTATATATACAAAAAGACCTTAAAATGGCCAAACTTCAAAATTTATCAACATCCTCAAAAACTAATCTAAATACTGGACTATCCTACCACTTATTGCTGAAGGACATAAAAATCTCTATAACTTAGTAAAGTCTTTGAGAATTGCTGCAGTTTAAGCATTCATCATTTTGGGGAACATCCTGATGATGAGCCTAAATAGGTTAACATTAGCTAGGCTGATCTTCAGCAGCAAAATACAGGTTCCATTTCTAAGCTGTCTCTCAAAACCTTAACAAGATCTTAGTAGGAAGTCCTAAAATCCACATATAATTTCACTATTTTCTCCTGGGCAAATAAAAATAAGGAATGGTCAATAATCAAAGTGAATTTTCATTTTTCTTTTGTTTTCTTTTTTTCCCTGAGAAAACTGGGGTTAAGTGACTTGCCCAGGATCACACAGCTAGGAAGTGTTACGTGTCTGAGGCCAAATTTGAACTCAGGTCCTCCTGACTTCAGGGCTAGCGCTCTATCTCATTTTTTACAGATCTTATTTACCCATAACAATCCACTGCAAACAAAAATCTCATTATTCTATGACTCTAACATGATAACATGCAACACAAAATTGATAACATTTTTATATCCATTTCTGAAATAAAATATTTGAAATAAATTATGAAATTCATTATGGTTTGAAAATTCAAGCTCATATTTGAAAATTTAGTCTTCTTATCTTCTAAGAATTGCCTATGGTTAGACAGAATAAAAGCTTAGGAGAAGGTGTGTGATATTGTTGCCATAGTTACATACCCATTATATCAAAAAATTCATCTAAAGCATTATGCAGTGCTGGAAACTTCTCTCTATTTTCTTCTAATAGCCATATAATGTAACGAGCTTCCTTCAATGATCCTGGATTATTGAAATATTCAACTATCTTTCTCTCTTCATAACTGGAGATTATATGATCTAGTTTATGACCATATTTTTCAACCCAGAGCACAGATACGAGTTTAAAATCAAGCTTTTTAACAGAATCACCATAACGAGAAAAAAACATCCTTGTAGCATCCAAACCTGAAATTTAAAAAAAAAAAAATTGCTGATCAAAATATAATTATTTCTTATTAAGGAGTTAAACAGGGAACGAATATATTTCTCTTAAGTTTTCATTATGTGAAAAAAAATCCATTTTACCTTTGCTGTGAAGCTCGTCTTTGATTAACAAAACAAAGAAATATTTTAAATATATAATATTTTATTAAATAACATTTTATGAGAATGCATTTAAAATTTGTTCTTCAATTGTTCCAGTCATGTCTTAACTCTTCCTGATCCCTTTTGGAGTTTTCCTGGCAAAGATACTGAAGTAGTTTGTCATTTCCTTCTCCAAATCATTTTATAGATGAGAAAAGTAAGACAGAGATAAGGGATTGCCCAAGGTTATACAGTTAAAAAGACTCCCTGGCTGATTTGAATGCAAGAAATTGTGTCTTCTTGATTCTAGACCTAGCACTCTATCCACTGTACAACTAGCTGCCCCAAACTATAACAAAAAAATTTAACCAAAAAAAAAAAAGCATTTGAAATATTTAGTTCAACATTTAAAAAATATTTCAACTATATAATCTATCTAATTTACCAACTAATTGGCTGGTTATGATCATTTTCATCCACTCATCAAAGCAAGTAGCTTAAGACCACAGTTCTAGTTTTAGTTGCTAAGGCGCTGATACTGAAGTATTTCATACTTTAACTATTTACTAATGCAAACTGAATCTTCTGGAATCCAAATAGTCTACACCAGGATTTCTTAAACTTTTTCCACTCAAGACTCCTTTTTCACCTAGAAAATTTTTATGTGACCCAGGGTACAAAGATATATAAAACAGCTATACAAATCAAACATTAACTGATAATGAGTCATAAAAAAATTATTTTAAAACTATTCTTTAGTACAGATAAAAGTTTATTATTTATTAAAGATAAAAGCAAATCTGCATACTAATGATAAGGATGTGCTTATTTACTTTTACATAAAGAATTCTTGGCAGAATATTTGAAACCTTTTACTGTTGCCAAATTTTTCACAATCCCCACATTCAATTATATAACCTCATATGGCGTCTTGACCCACAGTTTAAGGAGCTTTTATCTAAACTAGTAAGATTTCACCCTACTTTTATAACATATATTACATTGTCAGTGAAATCAGAAAGACAGTTTGGCAACATATAGAAATACACTAAAGCTGGTAATCTGGCCAACTGCTCCCACCTCCCTGTTACTTTCAAGTTTTATGATTACTATATGGTTTGATTTAGTCACCATATACCATTCAGTCAGCAAATCATGACAACAGTTGGCAGACTGGTATAACATTCAATAAGCCCTGATTAAGCACTTACTATATGATAGCAACTGTTCAAGGCTTGATATAAATTTTAAAAAATTAAATGAACCGTACTTTCAAAGAGATTATTGCAATCGATTAGGAGAGATAATAGGTACATATTTAAGTATATAGAGAATAAATACAAAGCAATTAAAGAAGGGGTGGGGTGGGGAAGAACTTCAAAAAATTCTTCAAGTATAAAACAGTAACAACTTTAGAAAGATTTTAGATTTTTTTATTCTACTGATTACATTTAATTACTATATTTGGACTAAACACCTAGGTGGCATAATCACCCTACTCAAGTCACTTAACCTCTACTTCAATTTTTTCATCTGTAAAATGGGTAAAATAATAGCACCTACCTGCCAGGATTTTTGTAAGGATCAAATGAGATAATATTTGTAAAGCACTTTGCAATCCTTTAAAAGCAATATTTAAACAGTAGCTATAATTATAAGGAGTCCAGAAAGTTCACCTAAAGGGTGTTAAAGGGATCTATGACACAAAAAAGGTAAAGGAACCCTAATAGAGATTCCTCTTATGTTCAACATCCATCACATGGTATTTTTCTTTTATTCAAGATGAGAACTTATTTTCAAAATATTTCTAGCCCTTTTAAAATTTTTCTTCTTTGCCAATTTTAGCAAAAAAGCTTTTAGTTTCTTTATTGAAGTCAAGTGACTTTAAAGCTATTCCTGTTTTTTTTTTTTTAACAATTTTAAAAGTTTATTTGCAAGTTTTAAAAAAAAAACCCATAAAACACAATCATAAAGTTATAGTTAAAAAATGGCACTGAAGCTGGCTCTATCCCCTCAGATGTTCTGTAGCTGAGGAAACCAAGTACTAAACATGTTAGGTGACTAGCTCAAGGTCACAAAAGTTATAAAGATGGAGCTGGGATTCAAAGTGAGGGCCTCAAACCTCTGAAGACCATGTTCTTTCCAGTGTACCATGTCATCTCCTTAAAGTATAATTTTCTTTTAAGGCCATTACAGTTCTTCACTTAAAACCATCTATATATTACAAATGGCAAAAAAAAAAAAACAACACCAACCAAACAAAAAAAACCTTTTTAAGAAAATAATTAAACTGATCATTTAGTATACAAAATTGAGTTTCTCTAGAATGTAGTGACATACCTAAACTATTGAGTTTCTGGATCCAGTCACGTAGTTTGGGATTTATTTCTTCGATCTCACTCAATACATGCAGAAAAATCCTTGTGTTTACTCTATTGTTTTTCCGTATCAAATGGTCAATGAGATGCTCCACTTTTTCACTTAGAAAACCGCTATTAAAATAAGTATCTGCATAATCCTCTGTGTTTATCACTTTCCAAGAAAGTAATTCTCTGAGAAGTTTGGAAGCGTCCTGGATGCCAGATTTAATTTGCTCAGCATTTTGTTTTATACACAGCAAAATCCTATCATCAGGTAAATGACAACTTTGTACAAATCCTAAAACAGAATTAGCATTTACAGTATTAATTAAATGGTACAATGAAATCAATTATTATATAAGTTGAAAAAGACCAAATATAAAACCAGATTATATAGTTATTAGTATGTGTATACATATAGTTTTTTAACTTACAATTTTAAATTTAATTTTTAAGAAGAGTGATAATGAGTTTTGCTTTGGATATGCTGAGTTTAAGAAGCCTATAAGGCATACAGTTCAAATAGCCAATCAATCAGTGATATAAGAACAGAGGTCAGGAGAAAACTTAATAACTAGATAACTAAAAGAATACTAAAAAGCAGTTGGAGAGGTAGAACTGGAAGAAAGCAGTGTCATAAAAATCTAGAGACTTCTCTATAAAATATCTAAGAGAAGAAAGTGATCAATAGTATCAAAGGCTGTCAAGAGGTAGATAAGGACTGAGGAAAGACAATAAGATCTAGCAATTAAAAGACTTCTGTCAACTTTGGAGAGAGCAATTTTAGTTGAGTAAGGAGGCCAGAAAGTAGAGCACATAAGAGTTTAGAAAAGAGTGAGAGAAAAGGAAATGGAGGCACCATTACAGATGGGGTTGTAGTGGATGGGATAAGGGAGCCAGCAGTCGGGAAGGAGAAGAATATGGAGAAGTGATGATCAGGCTAACCACAGAGGAATGAGTCCAGAGTATGAGTAGTTGGGCAAAGGTCTGTCAAGAGAGACAGATGATTAGTTGTTGAAGTCTAATTAGTCTAATTAGACTGCTCTTTCCACCTAGCTGCAGATGTTCTATCATGTGAAGCCCAGGAGTTCTGCCTTATTGCAGATAGGATCGGTGATGAGATGACCTGGATCTTCTGAACAAGAGACAGGAATGAAGAATTCTGGGTTTATCAGATTTTACAAAGTGCTCCAGACCAGTGAAGAAAGCCCACAAGAGGACACTTGGGATCTCAGACTGAGATAGAAAAAGAACCTCCTCAATGGTTTGTGGTATGGTTCTTGTTTTCCAATCCAAGTTCCCTCTTCTATGTAATGAGGTGAATACTGCATACATTGTTAGCTGTGGTCATTATGAAGGCTGTTTTTGCTTAAATGTTTTGGGTTTGTTTTTTTTTTTTTTTGTAAGAGGGAGGACTCATGATAAAATAAGTATTTATAGATACCATTTCTCACTCTACACAATCTCTTATTTCATAGTATGCTATCTTAATACTTCTTTCTTAGATTGTTCTCTGATAATTTCTTAGATTTTTACAAGTTGCCCATCATGATCCTGCAAGCTACGCCTCCTAAGGGATATTTTATTTTGGTCCTAAACTATAATTTCTTCATAGGTGATGAAAAGGCACACAGGGACTACAGCGCCAGATTTAGGGTAAGGATCTCAATAAACTCAAATACTGCCTTGGACAAATGTGGTAGTGGGATATTGGGCAAGTCACTTAACTTCTCCATTTCTTCAATTGTAAAATGGGGATAATAATTAATAGCACTTGTCTCAAAGGTTTATTGTAAAGATTAATGAGGTATATGTACTTAAAGCAATGGATAAACTTGAAAGTTCTCTCTATATGCTAGCTACTGTTGTTCAGTGTGTGAAATTCTTGGTATAGAAGCTCTTTCTACCCATGCAAATCAGAAAGTTGCCTGGGGCACAAGAGATTAAATGACTTGGCCATCATTAAACAGGACTTGAACTCAAGTGTTCCTGATTTCAACACTAGTGTGTGTCTAGTGTAACTTGTGGCCTAAATTAGGGTTTCTAAAACCTATTAGAATGTGACTGACAAGTTCAAGTGAGAAAGTATTCATTTGAGCCATTGGCCATTAAAACTTAAGCTCCTTATAACTATTGTTGCATAAGGAGCAAATTGTTGCATTTTTTTCATATTTGTATGCCTAGCATCCAGTACAATTCCTGGAACAAAGTGAGTAGTTTTTAAAAGGTTATTGATTGATTAGTACATTTTTAGTGATCACTTTCTAAAGCCTTAACTAGAAACCAATATAATTACCAAAGATATACCCAATTACTTAAAACTATCTGATATATAAAGATTTTCTTCAAACAAATACCATAAACTTCTGCATACCTTTATGGTCGCCATGCTTAGATGAACTGTTTTCTCTAGTTTTTTCTTCCATTCTCTCTTTTGCTATTTTTTGTGCTTCTTTTTTTTGAAGTTTTCTCTTTACTTTTTTTTCTTCTTTAATTTTTAATTTCTCTAGACTAATAAACATTACCAATTAATGAAAATTAATTGATGCATAAACAATAGGCATATATATCTCTAGGTTGATCCTTTTTTAAAATATTACTTTATTTTTTCCAATTACATGTAAAGAAAATTTTTAACATTTATTTTTTTTTTAAATTTGAGTCTTAAATTTTTCTCCCTTCTTATCTCCCATCCTCCCTCCCTCAAACAGTAAGCAATTTGATATTGCTTATTTATATTCAATCATGTAAAACATGGTTGATACTCTCAAAGTTTAATTATTCTAAGATATTTACCAAAATCTCTTTCTTAAACATTTCTGAAACGTAGAAAGAGATCATTAAAAATAGCATAATCTAATTCTAGTCTCTCATTTACTGATCATTCAGTTAGAATTCTTACCTAGAACATTTCTGCTTCATAACAGGTCTTGGTGGATATCTTTCTTTTGTGACCCTATGTTCAAACTTTAAACAAAGGAAAAATAATTCTAGAAGTTTATTTATATATCCATACAGTTATTTAAACAGTAAAATACATGTCATAAAAAAGTATTTCAGAAGCTCACAAAATAGTAGAAAACTTGTAATGATAAGCCAATAAAAAAAAACCTGAAAAATTAAATGAAGGTTCATCACAATCAATGAATTGCAGGTGAAAAATAAAAGAACAGCCTACCAACTATAAGTGACAAGTCTGTAAGGATAAATTCTAGTTTATAGGAAAATTATTCCTGCTAACATTATCTTCTAAAGAGAATGAAGTTCAAAGTGATACTCTTCCATTCTTAAAAACAAAATAGTAGGGGCAGCTAGGTGGCGCAGTGGATAGAGCACCAGTCCTGAAGTCAGGAGGACCTGAGACGCATAACACGTCCTAGCTGTGCGACCCTAGGCAAGTCACTGAACCCCAATTGCCTCAGCAAAAAAAAAAAAAGTAAAAAAAGTTATGAAAACAAAACTGACAATAAGAATAAAATAAAAACAGAAAAAGCCTTTCTTTCCCTATAATAATGAATAATACACAAAACCAAAAGCACATTCTTTAACAGATATTAATCATAACACAGAGTTAAAGGTTTAACTTAAATTTTAAAAGACCAAGAATTCTCTCCCCAAGAGCCTCCTAGTCTCATGGGACATCAGAAAGTTTTTCCAAGTTTTTAGTCATCATCATCTTCACTAAACTAAGATCTACAAGCCTCCACAAATGTGTTTACTTTGACAAGTGAACTATAAAGCAAATTTGGTAAAATCAAATACTGATAATATAGCATAGCAATAAAATAACAAATTTTCACTAGCCCCAAATCTTGGGCACACTTTCCCAAACAAACATAGTTTCAGTGGGAAAGATGGACTTGCATAAGGAACATGGTTAGATATACATATTCGGGGACACATGACCAGGGCAAACGTGGATAAAGGAGTAGGAGATAAGTTCTTGTATATAGCACTTCCTATTTGCCGGATACTGTGCTGAGCACATTTATAAATATTATCTTGTTAAATTCACACAATAATCCTGTGAGGTAGATGCTATTATTATTCTCACTTTGCAAAGAAAATGACCCTGACAGAGGTTGTGACTTGCCTAGAATAACATGGTTAGTAAATGTTCTAGTTGGATTTGAACTTGGGGTTTTCTAACTTATTTAAACCCACTGCTCTATCTATTCACTCTTCCACCTAGTCACCTCAACTCTTGCCTCTGCCCACTGTAGTGACTGATACCTTCTGAAGATATCATCAAATTAACTCATTAAAAGTCTTACTCTTGTTTTCTGCTGCTTGTTAGTGAGCATCACATGTCCCCGTCAGCTAACATCTTCAGGGTCACACAATATTCTTTCCAAAATTCATTAGGAATGCTGTGGTTAGTAAGCATTCTTACTAAGGGAAGGCAGGACTGGAGCCCTTTCAGCCTCCAATAGTGTCTTGACCATAGTCATCAGATGAGGTATTATGTCCTTTCTTCAACAGGGGTTTGTGCTGGGAAGATTACAACTCTCTTCAGTCAGTTCTCTTAGTTGATAGCTATAAAACTCTTCTCTCTTTATTTTGGTGGCTCAAAGAAGGTAACAAAAGTACAAGCTGAAATCATGTTTTATATTTGAAATCTGCTTTTAATTACTCACTCTTATAGGATTTCCCATTCATACTGCCATAAATATATTTTAGTTTTTCATGTCTTATTATATCATAAGTGAGAAAATTATTTCCAAAACTATTTCCAGGGGCAGCTAGGTGGCGCAGTAGATAGAGCACTAGCCCTGAAGTCAGGAGGACCTGAGTTCAAATCTGGTCTCAGACACTTAACATTCCCTAGCTGTGTGACCCTGGGCAAGTCACTTAACCCCAATTGCCTCAGCAAAAAGCAAAAAGCAAAAAAAAAAAAACCCAACAAAAACCACAACTATTTCCATAAACAAAAAAAAAAGCTGAATGAAACTGTTGTTTCAGTATGTTCTTTGGCTCCATGTAAATTACAAAGGCTCGATTAATTAGATTAGGCAGGAAAGGATGGTTATTTTTTCCCTCCACTTCTCCCAGCAACAGATCATAATCTATCCTCTCTACACAGCAGAGAAATAAATAGTTAAAAGAAGAGATCAAAGAGTATATCCTGACTTAGCCATCTGTTTTCTTCTGTGAATGGTCTGGACAAAAGGAATCATTTCACAGACACAGGTTGAGCTTCATAATCACTGGTTGAGGACTGAGAACTAGGGTATTCCCTTGCAGAAGAGATGCTGCCTCTCATAGCATCCTCTGGAAGATAGTGTTGACAGCATCAGGTAGTTCTGAATACTATACCTCAGTGTATTTAATGCAGCTGAGGGCCAGGAGGAGATAGAGTGCTGATTGAAAGAGATTTATTAACCACAACATTACCAGGGATGGCAGAAGTACCTGAAAAAATTACAATCTTTTTTGTTACTGTATGGTGGAAAGAGTAGTAAGTGACTGAAAATAATAATCTGCAAAAGCAATGAAATCTGTTGAAGAACAGCAGACATGAAAACTGGTGAGGAGCATCTGACAGTGATCTCTGGTGACAAGTAAGTCTCAGACAACAATGGCAGCTCTGTAGCAATGGCAGTGTGAATGGTAGCTCAGTGTGTGTCTTGATGACAAGAATATCCTACAGAATTCTTATGCATGTCCTCTCTTCTAAATGAGGTTATCTATTATGGGAGAACAAGGAGGGGAGGAATTCTCTAGTATTATTTCATATGCTATTTCATTATATATCATTGCTTTGAACTAAATGTATTTTTTTCTGGTCTTTAAGTATAAACTGAGGTAATTTGGGGGGAAAGTATCCATAGATAATCGAATTGTGGAAGTTACATGTAAGTACTATCAATTTATTCAAATCTTGCTTTTAAGAAATACTTACTTCACATTTAATATGGCCAGCTGCTCCAAAGATAACAATCTTAGAAATAATACCTCTACAGTCAGGAGTAAGACATGTTCCTTGTAGAAAATCCTGTACAATAGAAATAGAAAATATAACATCAAAGTGAAATTTTGGGCTAAAGTAGAACATAAAAGTGTAGCAAAAAACTTCGAGAACTTAAAAATTCAAGAACTTAAGTAAATTCAAGAAAAGTTTACTATCAGAAAATAAAGAACTAAATATGGCTTGTAATCTTTTATAGCCAATTTTATAGAACATAAGTTCAAAGGTATGTGACAAAATATGGCTAACACACTGTAGACTATAGGAAGTTTTCTTATACAAGTTTCAAAAAGCTAAATCTTAGAACAACTCAATTTGACTATGCAGACATAGGTGTAACCTGTTTACCAGATCAGCATTTCAAGGAAGTAAGAGGCTTCTATTTTTGGAACCTTCTGCTTTCTACAGCTAGTTGTTAGTCCTTGGAACTGAAAATACTTAAAAAAAAAAAAAAGGATTCTGCTCTATATGACTTGGGTGAAAAGCCCCCATGTCTTATGTTCCCTCACTTTCTGCTTTGCAGACTTCTAGTAATCTCTAAAGGATAAAAGGAGAAAGTTTGGGCATAAGGAAAAGAACTCAATTCTAATTCTGAACTATTGCATAACAAAACTTATATACTTCTCCAGAAATAGCTGTAACAAATACTGTGAAATAACAAACAGAATTTTCCTGAAGCAAGTCAAATTTGTTTCAATTAATCTTACATACTTGCATCAAATCTCAAAAATGTTTTGACTATCAAAACATCCTGTTATAAATCCTGACACAAATCTAATTGTTTATTCTTTTTTTGAAAGTAGAGAAATTGAATATTTTAATTACTACATATAGCCCTCTAAATTGGTGCTTTAGTAACTATGTTAATCTCAAATTTATTTTTTAAAAGACTTTAATATTTTTCATATAAACAAGGATTTATGTAAACTAATACAAAGTGAAGATCATAATACAAAGGAAACACCATGGAGAAGCATAAGAATTCTGATCAATGAAGTGACTAATTATACATTCAGGGGACTGAAGTCTACCTTTTTTCCTCTTAGGAGAAAGACAATGGACCATAAGTGTAGCATAAGGCATTAATAGTGTTCATTTGTTTTGAAAAGTGAGAGCAAAATATTTTTTAAAATATCAATAGTGCTTTTTATTGTTTTTAAAAGAAAACAAATTCATTTTTGGACATGTTAAATTTGAAATATTAGTGCGACTTCCAGATGAAGATGTTTTATAAAAAGTGGGAAATGTAGATCTGGCACTCAAAAGAGGGGTCCTAGATGGAGATTCGGATTTGGTCCATCAAGTAGATCTGAAAAAAGAAAAGTCCTAAGGAGAAAATCTTGGGGAAAATTTGCTTTAAGAAAATAAGAAGATAGGAAGTCAGAAAAGGAGAGAAGGAGCTATCAGAAAGGCAGGAGACCCATGAAAGCATGAAAATCAAAGAAACAGAGATATGAGAGAGATCAACAATGTTATTACTAAAAGTAAGGTCAAGTAGGTATTGACACAAAAGCTATTAACTGGATTTGGCACTAAACTTAGAGGGAAAAGTTTGTATTAGAAATGTAAGAACTGATGACAGATTATAAGACTAGATAAAGACAACGAGTGTGAGAAAGCAGAAACATCATTTGCTAATATATAGCAGGTATATAAAACTGTCTTTTATCATGGGACGCATACTGAGATAACCAGTATAAAATGCAACTTCATTTTTCACTTTTTTTCATTGTTCATAAAATCATAGGTTTAAATGTTTTAAAGGTTGCTAAGACCATATATATATTAAAAAATCAAAATAAAAAAAATCTCAACTGCAAAAGTACTTAAAGATCTGGGTACTCATACTTTTTTTTTATTTTTTAATTTTTTAAAAAGCTTTTCATTTGCAAAACATATGCAAAACATTAAAAGTAATTTTTCAACACTGACCCTTGCAAAGCCTTCTGTTACAAATTTTCTCCTCCTTCCCCCCACTCCCTCCCCTAGATGGCAGAAAGTTTAATATATGTTAATTGTTAAAATACATGACAAATCAAATATATGTCATACTTTTTAAAAAAAAATTGTAAGTTTATTTTTAACACAATGATTTATAGATCATGTTGGGAGAGAAAAATCAGAGCAAAAGGGAAAAACCATGGGAGAGATAAAAAAAAAAAAAGTGAACACAGCATGTGTTGATTTACATTCAGTCTCCTTAGATCTTTACAGATGGCATTTTCTATACAAAGTCTATTGGGATTTCTCGAGATCACCAAATATCTGAGAAGAATCAAGCCTTTCACAGCTGATCATTGCATATTCTTGCTGTTACTGTGTATAATGTATTCCTAGTTCTGCTTGTTTCACTGAGCATTAATTCAAGTAAATTTTTCCAGTCTTTCTATAATCAGTTTTGTTCACCATTTTTTGTAGAATAATATTCCATTACTTTTATGTACCACAGCTTGTTCATTCATTCCCTAATTGATAGGCATCTACTCATTTTCCATCAGTCTGCACTTTTAAGAAATCTGTTTTCTGCTTTATAGTTAAAGGTCTTTCATGATGAAAATTGACCTAATTTAGAGCAGAAGTGTTAAATAAGCAATCTATGGGCTACCTGTGACCCACAAGACTCCCAAGTATGGCTTGAACCAGATTAAAATATAAATAGGAGATATTTAACAAAAATAAAATGTAATAACATAAATGTTATATTTTAAAACTAAATTGGTATGTGGCTTAAAGGGATTCTTATATATAGATTACTGGTTCCTATTTTCATTTGAGTTTAACACCACTAATTTACAGAATGATGTTATTTTAATATGAATAAACATAAAGCCTTACATTTGGGTTAAAAAAAATCATCACGCAAGTATAACAAGTAGAAATGGTTAAACAGCATTTCATCTAAAAATAATCTGGGGGGATTTTAGGGGTTGCAAGCTTATGAATCAAGTGTATAAAATGGAAGACAAGAAAACTAATGCAAACTTAGGCTGCATTAAGAGAGCATAGCATTCTATGTGGTAACACCACTTACTCTTCCCTTATATGGAATATTATGTTCAATTCTGAGTATCACTGATAAGCAAAAGGGCATTCAAAGAAAAGAGGGAAGAATTGTGAAGAGCCACAAGTTCATACCATATGAGAAAGTGTTATAGGACAGAGATATTTAAACATGGATGAGAGAAAGCTTAGAGGAACATAAAGTTCTTCAAGTATCTGAAAAGAAAACTAACAGTCTGCATTATCAAAAAGTTGAAAGGCTTTTCTCAGAGAAATATATAACCACTCACAAGGAATCTCCAAGCTGGATGACCCTTGCTGGTTATGTTGTAAAAGAAGTCTCTTCCAAATGGGAGATACTTTAAATGTTAACAAAAACTCAAAGTATTCCAGCACAGAAATGAACTCAGAAGCTTATTCCTTTAGAAAGACATGAATATGTACAATAAGTCTATTAAAAACATCAAGAAAGTTATGCCTTACCTTGTCATTTTTATCATTGAAAATTGTTGTTTTTAATTTTTTCCAACAGCTAATATGAAATTCTATTCTACAAAACTGGCAGCAGTTAATTCGTATAAAACCCTGAAATCCAAAAAAATTTACATTAATTCATATTTCAACAAGTGTATTATTGGGTATTATATGCATCTAGAGAGAAAAACTAAAAAAGTCTATTTAGATGTTTCCATCATAGCATCATAAAAAAGTTTGTTTCTTGATAATTAAACTAAAAGTTCCGTGTATGGTGAGACCACATTATTAGAATTAATTTTTATTTCAATAAATATCTGATATACACCATGTATTTCAATATGATAGTTTTTCGTTGGCATTTTTGGGAAAAGTATTAACAGAAATGGAATGTACAGAACAAGGAAGATAAAAGTCCAATGTATTATGACATGATCAGACTACATATGAAACATTACATATTATGTCTAATTTGGCAGTGCATTTTAGAAAGGACATTGACAAGATATAGAGTGATCAAGATAATGATATTGAAATAATGATAATGATCTAGTGAAATGTCTATGGACATTTAATTTGAGAAGAAAAGACCTAGAAAACAAGGTATCAGTTTTCAAATATGTGGAAGATTTATCATTAGAAAAAATTTTCTAAGAAAATTATAGTTCTCTTTCATGAAGGTTTTAAAAATGACATGAAGACATATTAGAGAAAATATTAATGGCTCAAGAAAAATTTGCTAAATAACTGATAAGGTCCTTCCAAAATCTGAAATATTATATCGTTCTTATAAATGTTACAAAATAGACTCTACCACTGTCATCTATAATTGTTAATATGCCCATGCAAATATGAGCCACCAATAAAACCTATCATTTTGTTCTGAGTTCTAATTAGAAAATGGAATTTTTATGAAATATGGTATAATAGAATAATTTGGATTAGAGACCTATTCCCATAGAGAAATTATAGGCATCAGTGTGAGAAGAAAGGAAGCAATTAATTTCCAACTCCCAAAGAAGCAAGCAGTTATATTTCTTTCAAACAGGGTCCCAGGATATATTACTTAGATTTTTTTCAATAAATAAGTTTTATTACTGAAATTCACTTTAATATTATTTGTGTGTGTGTGTGTGTGTGTGTGTGTGTGTGTGTTTACCTTAAAGTCTGGATCATTTAAATATATCTGGATTTTGGAATATCCATTGCACTTCTGATAACAACAAACTGCATCTGGATCTGGAGGAAATTTGCATTCTTCAATATGATTTTCCAGTATCAACTGAAACCAGAATGAAAATCAGATATTATATTATTCTTCCCAAACAACATTAATTTATAAACAATCTAGGTTTCCTGATCCCAAAAATATTTTAGCTTAGAAATAATCAATTTTAAGCCAAAACAATGAACACAGAAAACTTTTAAGTTATTACTTTAAACCTGATGAAAAGAGAAACAGCTAATTGCTTGGCTGGAAGAATGAAGAGAGAAAATAATTTAAAAGCCTTTTCTAGGTTAAAGATCTGAAAAACATTGGTGGTTTCAATTACTTAAAGTGTTGTCAATAAATAAATAAATAAAAACTTGCAACAAGTATTTATTAAAATACTCTCTATATGCAAGGCAAACTATACTAAACATTGAGGGGAAAAAATGAAAACAAAAAAACCCAGTCCTTGCTCTAGAAGAATTTACATCTTAATGAGGATGAAAACATAGACAAAAAGAGGTCCATAGGGGCAGCTAGGTGGCGCAATGGATAGAGCACCAGCCCTGAAGTCAGGAAGACCTGAGTTCAAATGTGGTCTCAGACACTTAACATTCCCTAGCTGTATGACCCTGGGCAAGACACAACCCCAATTGCCTCAGCAAAAAAGCAAAAAAAAAAAAAAAAAAAAAAAAAAAAAAAATAAAAGACATACAGAGTAAATACAAGATAACCTTAATAGAGAAAAGCACAAGTGGCAGAAGTGATAAGAAAAGGAATTCTGTAGAAGGTAACATCTGAGGTGAGTCTTGAAGGAAGCCAGAGATTCTAAAAAAGTGGAAATGAATAGAGAAAGTACTCCAATGGTTCCCTATTATCTCCTAACTCAAATATAAAATCCTATATATTGTTTTCAAATTCCTTCATTCCAGTCTCTTTGTACCTTATTCCCTTCCATTTACTCTGCAATAACTGACTTCCCTGCAATACCTTGCACATGATACTCCATCTCCCAACTCCAACCATTTTTGCTGTCTACCTCCATTCCTGGAACACTTGCTATTTACATTCACTCTAAGCCAATCAGGGTCCAAACAATGACTAAGTGAGATCTGGCCTGGTACCTACTGTTGGTCAATCAATGAAAGTCAGAGTGATCTGGGTTTAAGGCATGGTGCTAGCCCATAAGCTCCAACATACCTTGGGGTTAGAGCAATCCTGGGGGTTTCCTTTGGGCAGAGTGCAGGTAAAGGAAATGGGAGAGGAGGAGAGTGTTGACTCTCAGTGGGGCAGCTCCTACCCCCTACTCACAGAGGTTGTTTGTCCTTCGTTTTCAAAGAGGACCATGACATTAAGTGAAGGACAGCTGTGTAAGGTCCCCTGCCTCACTTTCTCCTCCAGAGCCATCTGGGTCCAGTGGCCAGTTATAGATCAGGACAACTGGAGATGGCCTTGGCAGGGGGAGATCTTTGTTAAGGTTTCTAACAGGTCTCAGTCTTTCACCCAAAGTGAAGAGGGAAAAACTGAAGAGTGAGAAGATTATGATAGTTGGGGCAACACAGTAGAGAGGATGGGAGAGAACATGATCAAGAAGTCCTGCAGAGGGATTAATTTCTTTAATGCATGAGTGACAACAGGAAAAGGGAGCAAGGGATGCAAGAGTAGAGTCAAAATAGTTTGTCAAGAATGCAAAAGGAGCAGAGAGTTATGTGGAAAGGATTTAAATTAGCTAGGGCATAAAGATTATAAAAGTGAAATAAATGGGAGACATGGGAAAGTAGATTTTAGTTTAAAAAATAATAAAATATATTAAAAATAAGGAATATAATCTTACATAAACTGTCACAATTTACCAAAGCAGAACCAAACTAACACTGCTAAACATGCCTTTCAGTATCCTTTCTGTTTATTTGAAATTCTACAACTTACTCCCTCCCTCTCTCTTTTTTCCTAACAATAACGGGTATATCAAAGTAAATGCGAGAAAGATGGAGAAGCTGTCTAACATGAAAAAAGAAAAAAGGATGATACCACTAAGGGAGAGGGCAGCTAAGCAAAAAATGAAGATGCTCCCACCCCCCCAAATTGACAAAACTGAGAAGTTGTATCAAATGACAGGTGTATGGTTTTGATGACTGTGTACTTCAGATGAATAAAGAGATGAAGTTTATAAAATTTTATTACAAAGTAAAATTTTGTTTCAACACATTGTTTCCAGTTTTTGCGTTACCTAGAAGGCGTGTGTGTGTGTGTGTGTGTGTGTGTGTGAGAGAGAGAGAGAGAGAGAGAGAGAGAGAGAGAGAGAGAGAGAGAGAAAGAGAGTGAGAGTGAGAGAGAGTGAGTGATAGTGCTGTTTTTCCCTTATATATTTAAAAAAAAAAATCTCAGCAATGAAATTCCTGGGTCAAAAGTTAGAAACAATGTTGTGCTTCAATATATTTTTCTATATTCTCTTCTTTTCTCCTGCCAGTAGAAAAAATAAAATAAAATCCTTGAAACAAATATATATAGTCAAAAAAAATCTCCACATTGGTCATACAAAAGATGTCTTATTATGTATTCTAAATCTATCACCTTTCTGTTAGGAGGTAGGTAGCATGTCTTTTCACTTGAGTTTTGGAATTATGATTTGTTACTGCTTTGATCAGAAATTTAAAATTTTTTATAGCTGCTTTTCTTTAAAATATTATCATATAAATGGTTCTGCTTATTCCATGCTCCATCAATAGATACAAATCTTCCCAAGTTTCTCTGAAAATGTCCCTTTCATCATTTCTTATGGTTCAACAGTATTCCACTATATCCCTATACCCCAACTTGTTTAGCATTCCCTAAATAACTGGTACCCCCTAAATTTCCAATTCTTTGCCCCTATAAAAAAGATGTTATTAATATTTTTATACATATGGGTCCTCTTTCTATTTCTTTGGTGGTTCTAGGATATAGTCTTGGTAGTGGTCTGGCTGGTTCAAAGGATACACATACACACACACACACACTGTTTTCTAAAGTATTTGGATTATTTTATAATTTTGGCTTTTTTTTTTTTCTGAGGCAATTGGGGTTAAGTGACTTGACCAGGGTCAAACAGCTAGAAAGTGTTAAGTGTCTGAGATCAAATTTGAACTCAGGTCCTCCTGACTTCAGGGCTGATGTTCTATCCATTGTGCCACCTAGTTGCCCACAACAATTGCTAAGCAGTCTTTCTTTTTTTTTTTTTTTTTTTGGCTGAGGCAATTGGGATGGGGATTAAGTGACTTGCCCACAGTCACACAGCTAGGAAGTGTTAAGTGTCCTAGGCCACATTTTAACTCAGGTCCTCTTGATTTCAGGGCTGGTGCTCTATCCACTGTGCCACCTAGCTACCCCTTAATTCTGACAATTTCTTAGACTTCCTTTTCCCACAGTTCCAATCCTTGCTATTTTTGTCATTCTAATGATAATGCAAGATTATCTTTATTTGTAGTTCTCTGATTAGGGAATTAAGCTACTTTTTCATGAGAGTATTAACAATTTAAATTTTTTTCTTTAAGCATTATCTGTTAAATTCTTTTGAGCATAGAGGAGTATATATTAGTCTTATAGATTCCCTCTGTAAGAGGAATATTTTGTATAACCTGTAACAGATTGCTTGCTGTCTTGGGAATGGGAGAGATAAGGGAGGGAAGGAGAAAAAAAATCTGAAACTCAAAATCTTGCAAAAATGAATGTTTAAAACTATCTTTATATGTAAATGGAAAAATAAAATACTATGGGGGGAAGGGCGGAGAGAACCATTATGTTTGATATATTTACTGTAAAGTTTCCCCCAATTTGTTTCTTTTTCATTTTAGAGTTACCTTTTAATTGCACAAAATCCTTTTTAAAATTTTTTTACTATTAAATCTTAAATTGTCTTCAATAATTTTTCCATATATTGATGGATTTTTAAAAGCCTTTCTCTGAAGCTAATACTTTTGTCTTCTACCTTCAAAATGATTTTTTAAAATACTTACGATTCAAGATCCAGTTAGTTACTGTATATTATGGGTTTTTCCCATACTTCCAGGGACATTGCAATCCTGAGGCTGTTGCTTTGTGATCTTTCAGTTATCCTATATATAGTGCCTTTAGATTCTGTATATTTTCTAATTCTCGGGATAATTCAGTTGATTTTTCAAATCTATACTTATAATTGCTCTGAACTCTTGTACAATTCTATTTTCCACTGAATGAAATTTGTTGCTGTTTTCTCATTTTTTTCTCTTAATTCTAGGCTGAGTTTCTGCTGTAACTTTTTACTTTCTTCTAGTACTTTTATTTGATCTTCAGATTTTTACCAAAGTTAATTAGTGCTTAATTGCTTTAAATGTGTCATCTATTCATTTCAGCCAGGATTGTCTCTTAAATATCAGACATTGCACTAGATGAAGTGGACAAAGACAAAAGTGAACTCTCCACTTGAGGGAACATATATTCTCTTGGTAAAATAGAGCATAAATTTAAGTAAATATGAGGTAATTTCAGAGTGGGGGGGGCGCTAGGAGTTTGAAGGATTAGGAAAACATTTTAGAGGTGATACATAAATTAAGGAAGTAAGGAATTGTATAAGATGAAGTAAAGAAAGTAGTATATTCCAAATCTAAGGGAAGGCTATACAAAAACAAGTCAAGGGATGGATTGGCATATATAAGAAACAGTGATAGACCTCTTTCACTTGTTACACAGTATTTGTAATTTTTATTTTATTAGCACTTTAGTAATTTTTAGTTTTGCAGATGCTTATTTCCTTTCATAGATTTTTAGTAATACTTCTTTTTGTTGGTATTTTCCATTTGTTTTCTGAGGAGTATGGAACTTGGTTCTCCTTAACTCATATTCTTCCACCTTGAGTGGCAAGCCTAGTCAGAACATTTTAGGAAACACTGTAAGATCTCTATTAGATATGCAGGAGAGTGACAAGTAAGGCAATTCACTTAGATATATCAATTCTGGCTCCCTACTATTGTCCTCTTTAGTCAGTACTACCACACCCTAGCCTCCCACCACTTCCTTCAACCAAACCTCTGCACTGTTCCTGCTATTTCTTGAACTTCACCTTATAGGATTTATTCTCATTGCTATCTGAGTCTGATAGAACAGAACACGCTCACAGGTTTAAGGTCTATCTATCAACAACCCAAAATACAACTTCACCTACCAACAAGCCTAGAACCAGGATGGGAAAATGTTGATGATATCCATATATATATATATATATATTTTTTTTTAAAACTTAAGGGCAGGGGCAGCTAGGTAGCGCAATGGATGGAGCACCAGCCCTGAAGTCAGGAGGATCTGAGTTCAAATCTGGTCGCAGACACTTAACATTCCCTAGCTGTGTGACCCTGGGCAAGTCACTTAACCTCAATTGCCTCAGCAAAAAGCAAAAAAACCCACCCCCCCCCCCCAAAAAAAAACACCAAAACTTAAGGGCATATGTTACAACCAAGCTGACTCTGAAAGTCAGGTAACTGAGAGAGGAAGTCCAGAGGAATTGGATGTTTCTGGCCAGAAACCTCTCTGGTGGGAAGAGGGAGAATAGAAGCAGACAAGCTTTATGCTGTTAGTTCATCGCAATTCCCTCCCCCGAAGAATGAATTGGTCAGCTCCCTTAGGGGTACGGCATGTCTTACATGCTACTCCTAAATGTGTTCTTCCCCTCGTCATACATCCCATGTTTTATTAATGAAGTTCTAATTCTATTTGGGGTGTGTTTGCTTATATACGTGAATCTTGTTAAGCAAGTGAAATAAAGAAAAGACTTTTCCTGGACTTTGAACCTAGTCAGTTTAAACCAGTTTCTAGTCTAGACATCTTTATCACAAGTTGCAGAACGCCAATGACAGGCCAGCTGCAATGGCTCTCATAGAGATCATGAAAAACGAGAGAAGAGAAACACTGGTGCTTTTTTCAGTCAAGAAAAAGAAGTGTCTTTATTTTTACTATCTTTACCCACATATGCTTTCTAATCACAAAGTTGCTAAGCAAACAAAAGGAAAACAAAAAGTAGATAAATCAGTCAGGGTATGAAAGGACTGTGAATTTTGGGTTCAAGGAGAAACTTTAACATTCTCAGACAAACAGTGTCTCCTCCTATCTAGTCTGATTATCATTTTCAATCCTGCAAATCTGCTCCCATCCATTTCCAACACATCTGTTCCCAAAACTTCTAGGCCTCAGCCAGCCTGTGGGGACTCTACTGCGGGTTGACTGCCAGGTCAGAATGGCCTGGAATCTTACAAAATGTGCACAGACTAAGCAAGTGTGATTGCCTGGGAAGGCACAAAAAGTTTGAAGCCAAGTGAGTCTCTTCTTCCGAAAGATCATTGGTCAGAGATACTTATTATCTTATATTACCTTGAGGTTACAATATTCAGTGGAAACAACTTTTCAGTATTTCTCATGTCTGCTCAGTTTCTGAGGAACTGAATTTTAACTGTTCGGTGGAAACTTAATCCTAGTTTGTCTCTCACATATATCATCAACTCAGCGATACATATCATCAAATTCACTCTAGAAATGTTAAGGCTTCAAAAACACATCAAATGCTACAACAACTATGATGAACAAGGCACATGCAGAATGCAACTGGAAGAGACAGAAGATTCACCTTTTCCAGGTCTCTTAGCCTTAGCTCCAAGATCAACTCATGGGTGATTTAAAAAAAAAAAAAAAAACAAACTTTTCTATTTTTTAAACTGTGTATTATTTAATACAGCCGTGGGGGGGGGGGGTGGAGAGGTGAAAAAGGAGAGAATGAGAAGGAGGAAAAAAAAAAAAAAGACTCCACTATCTTTCTACTCTCTTACATAGGAAAGATATTCAATAGTAGTCAGGCTGATAAAGTAGTATGATTGGATCATTTTATTTCTTATGAAATAAAACTCACTATAAAGAAATATTTACCTGCAATTTCTCGGCTTGAGACTCTTCAATAATCACATTAGTAGTAGGCCAAGTCAACACTCCAGGAATAAGTTTAATCATAGTTTTAGATTTTTGAAAATGACCAAGTGCATCTGAAAATCTAAAGTAAGAATGAAGAATATAGCCATTAAAGATGACACAATATAGCTTTCTCTCATATTCCAATTCATTCATTCTCTTCTCTAAATTATTTTACTATAGTAAATAATATATAGTTGAGCACTAAAATGTTTACTAATTATTTCATGTGTATTCTTGTTGCTTTTGCAATGAGGTTATAAGCTCTTTCATTTTAAGGATGTGGACCTGGAGAGATTATTTATTTAATACAGTCCCTTCATTTTTCAGATGAGAAAACTAGGCCCAGAGAGGGGAATTACAGATAAACTAAAAAAGGGAGGTAAAACCAAGTCAGGTCACATGGAGGAGAAGCAATAACTTGGAAAACACTCTCTAAAGTTTATAACTTCAGTTATAAATCTTAAATCTTTTAATTTTTGAAGGTTCAAAAGAAAGAAGACAGAAATTTGGGTTTCCTACCTCTCTCTAGGGAAAAGGACTGAATTTTTTTCTCTTCCCTATTAAATTCTTGTCCAAAACCTCAACAATCCCCCAAAATGCCTTTCCATTTCTCACCTCAAGGAGTTTACAGCAATTACAGAGTTACAGAATTAACAAAATACTCTATTATAGCAATATGACATGATAAATTCATTAGAAAGTACAAACTAAAGTTCTGTATGGAGTCCATATGGGCAAGAATCAGGGAAGCCTATGGGAAAAGGTGAAATATCAAAACTGGTAATGAAAGGAAAGTCCTTAAAGTGATCTGAAATTACTGGTGCTTTATGGATATTAACATCAGAAGTTTTCTAAAAGGGGAATCATTATTACATGCAATGTTTATTCCTTATAGATATTGGGAATACTCCATAACTGGCTATTGAAACATGATAGTTATCAGCTCAAAACTCAAAAATGTTATTATACTCACCTATTTTTTTTCAAATACACTTTTCCAATTCCAAAATAAGCTAAACAGTCAACTCCTTCATTGGGGTATTGCTCAATAATTCTTTTAAATTGATATTCAGCCTCTGATAATTCCTTTAATAATAACAAAAATGATGATCAAATAAACATAAAAAAGTAAAAAGCCCAGTCCTGAAATAAGGAGGACCTGAGTTCAAATCTGGTCTCAGACACTTAACACTTCCCAGCTGTGTGAGCCTGGGTAAGTCATTTGACCCCAACTGCCTCAGCAAAAAAAAAAAAAAAAAAAAAAAAGTAAAAAGCTGGGGAAAGCAAAAGGATTGTGGCTTCTAGAAGAGGCCAAGAAAAACTATTCAAGGGACAGGTGAATTAAAGTAGCAAGAATGTACTTTATAGAACTGTGATGTATACACATAAAACAACCTCACTGATCCACTCATATATGTATTATGCTACATGAAGGTTTAATTTTAGATGTTTTGTTGCCATTATTTAGCTGAAGAATTTTTAAAAATATATACTTACATATATATACTTTCCTCATTAGGATATAAAGCACCTTAAGAGTAGGGATTACTGAATTATTTGTATTCCCAGTACCTAGCACACAGAAGTGCTTAATAAATAATTTTTGATTAATACATTTAACATTTAGTAAAGAATTCTAACATAGGTTTTGTTGCTGCTGTTGTTTTTAAAAAAAGATTAAAAGCAGAATTATATCTCTGGTCACAGAATATTTTCCCCACTTCCACCTCCAATTTTAATAAGGAAACAAAGGAAATATGCTAAAGGAAAAAAAAAGAAAAATCATAAGAAACCTTTTAGATGGAAAAAAATATTCCTCTACATCTAGGTATACATCTCCTAATAATGTCAAAATTTTAATTCATTTAGAACTCTCCTAAAACTCACCTCAGGCATTCCTATTCCAAGGAGAGAAATGGCATAACCATAGATTACTAGGACATAGTTAATAAGGGCAAGGTTCAGTTGCTGTCAAAAAAAAAAAAAAGATTCAAAAATAGAATTGAACAAATTTTAGAGCTGCAAAAAATCATTCAGGTAATCTTAGTGATTTTAGAAAAAAGAAACAGGTGCAGAGGCTTGAAAAGTCACTTGACTCATTAGCATCATAAGACCATGTACAAAGCAAGCCAATACTAGAATCTAATTCTTCTCTTGATACTCTTCACATTGCTCTTTCAAATTAACTCTTATCCACTTACCTTAATAATTTGTGCTAAATGTGAACAAGATCAATTTTGTTTTTTTTAAAAAGACAAAATACTATGATTTTCAAGTACATACTGATAGACAAAGTACCTTATCCTGTCTAGAAGTTATCCCTTAAAGATCTCTAGTGAATAAGAATGATTTGCAATCAACATATTAATCTTTCACTTAAAATGAGTATTTTTAAGTGCTTAGGAAATGCTGTTTTGAATAGGTTTTATAAGTTTAGGTTTTTGTTCAACTAATAATCTTTTCCCAATTATCAGCATCCAATTACAAATGAATGCAATCCTTATCAAATCATCATAAATTTCAAATTAGCAGGAATCCAATTTAATTGGATTTTATTGTATTAAAAAGTACAGAGACAAAGATCACAGATCAATCTCTAGGTTTAGATAAAAAAAAACCCTAAGGATAACCTGAAAAGACTTAATACTTTCTATTCTACTAATCTAATTTTACTATCTCTAATTTGCTAATTGCTTCTGAATGGAATATATGACCAGAATTAGTCCAAGTTAGAAGTTGCAGTAATATTAACATTTTATCACATTTTAAAATTTACATATTGCATTTTATACACACACACACACACATAAACACACACACATATATGTATGTTTTTATTTTATTTTTTTTCCTCCAAGTATTTCAAAAAAAAACAAGGAAATCAAGTTGATATAAACTGAAGTACTGTAACAAGGTCACAGAAAGAATGGTAATTATCATACTTACACTGAATGGTAAAGTATTACCTTCTCATGGTTCTGAATTTTAGTTTTCAGTAATTTTAATAAGAACTTATACTTGTCTTAAGTCTATTATAAGCTTAAAGTTGTGATTTTTACCTACTATACAACATAATACTTAATATGTACTATTAGCAATAAGTATGATGCTACTTGGCAATTTTACCTTTAATTTATTGGGATCTAAATCACTTAACAACCTTGAAAAAGCTTTGGCTGCACTACGACAATGTTGGTCCATCAAAGCTGTACAACCTTCTTCAATGAGGGACTGCAGCATTTTTATCAATATAGCAAAATCCTGAAAAATTTAAGGAAACAATTTATATTTTTATATATCAGGAATTATAAATTTCCTCATTTAAGCTGTAACAAGGTAACAAATGCCCTATAATTTATAACTAGTTACATTTACAAATATTCTAAAACAAAATCCTCATGTTACAAGATTCTATTAAAGGTTTTCCTTCATAATAATAGAAATTTGTTTTAGAATTCTGTATTTATAGTAATGAAATAAATTACCTCTAAAGAACAGTATCTTCCAAACTTGCAAAATCTAGAAATCAAGTACTATAATTTTGTGTCTAATATCCCTGATTTTGCCATATATTAGAAGAGGTATATCTTCTACCATTCTATAGAAACTGAATGCTATCTGACTTAACTAGGCTAAACACGTATTGTCCTGATGTATTTTTCAGGAATTAATTAAAATATTTCAAGTAAGAATAGCCATCAGTTAACTGTTTAGTCAGAATTGACACAGATACAATCTACTAAATTTCAGATCAGTTTCTGACATTGGTATTGGGATTAATATTCATCAGGAACTCTGTCACTACAAAGACAACGTCTTATTAATGTTTACATCCATAAGTTTGAAGGAAATCATGAAATTCTAGCTTTGTAGTTCCTTGGTTAAATGGCTGATGGAAATCTGGGGAAACCAGGAAAAAATATAATTTTGCCATTAAGGACAGAGCTTGCCACTATGGGGATTTGCTTTAGTTAGACCAACAAGAAGTGAGAAGATGGACTGAGGATAATAAAGAATGAGATATTTCTAAATTAAATATTGAGATTTCCAAATAGCAAGGGAGGCACTGAATCTGGAACTCAATGGGGAGTGAGATAACCAGGTCAAGACTTGAAAGAAACAAGTCAATTAAGAAAAAGAGTTCAAATAAAAATAACAACAAATTTCTTATAGCATGTAGGATTCACTTTTAAATTTCTCATGTAATCTGTTGTTTTATCTCTACTGAAAACAGTTTAGAATTTCTATACTGTATAGCAGCTACTTTCAAAGAACAGGGCAAGAGAGAAAGAAAAAAAATCTTTTATCTTCTCTTAAAGAATGTGATGAGGGTGATGAAGAAATCAGTTTAAACCACAGAAGTGGATGGCATGGGGGGAAAAATGGTAAGGAGTGCCAGAGGAAAGTTGTAGGGTTTGCTGCATGTGTCCCATGGTTTAGCTTGAGCCACGTGGCCCCACAGCGACTAAGATGGTAATTTTTACCAAATGATAATTTCAAAAAGATTTGTAAATATCACACTAAAAGTCCTCAAAAGAAAAATTAGGCAAATTTTCATACTGAATTAATAATGTTTGGTGTAATGTTTTATCTTTCTATTTTCATGGTTCCCCAAGACAGTTTAAATGATATCCATTAAGTACTGAATGTTAAAAAGCATATTAAATATAAGGGATCCCTATTAATGTTGTAAATATCTAACTACTAAACTTGCAAATATGCTCTTAATAAAAGCAGAATTTTAGGACTAAAATGGACTTTGGATATATTCAATTTGTTTGCTGATGAAGTAACAAGCAAAGACACAAGTGCCCTTGTGGAGCAGCATCTTTAACTGTCCTATGCTGTTGTAGCCTATGATCACAGAGTAAGAATTAGAAGGAGGTCATCTCATCCAACAATCTCATTTGGTAGATAAAGAAACTGAGGTCAGAAATGTTAAATGACTTATCCAAACTGCATGCAGGTAGTAAGGAATAAAGATGGGATTCTAATCTAGGTCTTTTTTCTATTTCATCATATTGCCTTCTATTTCCCTATCTTTTTTTTTTTTTTAAACCATATAGAAAATATGTACTCACATAGGCGATACTATTTTTTCTTCAATCTAATATTGCAAAAAATACTCTCCCAATTTTTCTATCATGCTTTCAAAAATGGTGATTTAATTTACACAGGTTAGTTTTTTCCTATTAACTTAGGTATCATGAAATCTCTTAAATTCCCTACTACAAACAAAAGACTATTTAACATGCTTCAGAAAAAAAAAATTCTTGTCTTACTGAACTGTTCAAGAAGAATTATGTGATTTTGGGCATATCATTGTAAAACAGAAATACAATTTCATAAAATGTTTTAAAGCTGTATTTGCTTAAGTCAAAGAACTGAACTTCTAATTATCCCATAGTTTTTAGAGTTTTTGAGTGACCAAAGATTTAATTACATATATTATGTACAAAAAGCACATCAGCTACAAAAAAGTTCTGCTAAACATCTTTCTAAGAATAGACAGTCTTTACTTGTGAATTACTCTCAGATCTCATACAACTGAAACACAAATAATTGCTGATCTGTAATACTATTTGCCTTTAAGGATAATTTTACAAATCTATTTCCTCTAATACATTTTAACTTTCTGACTAACATTAAGATTACCAAATTATTATTGGCACTGACTTTAATTTGGCATTTTTGCCAAAACACATTTAATAAATTTTGTATGTAAAGAGTAAATGAAATGCAGAAATCAACAATGACTAGAAATATCTATTTTTAGCAAAGAATAAATGAAAAATCTGCCAATATATTTTCATCAGAATATTATCTTCTACCAAAAATATTTATTTCACTTAAGTAAGTAGCAGTGGAAGGGCATGGAAAGAACACTTGATTAGGAGTTAAAAGACCTGACGTTCCCATCTGGGCTAACACTTATCTGGTATGTGAACCTGGGCAAGTCATTAGTCTCCTCTGAGCCTGATTCCTTATCTATAATTTAAATAAGATAGGTAATATTTCCATTATCAACCTCACAAGACTGTGAAGAGGCAAGCATGATTGAAATGTGAATTGCTATTGTTGTCAACAAATATAATTACCTGTTGTACAGCTCTGGAAGATTTACTGAATTGTTTGTCCAATAAGCTTTGTAAATCTATTTGTAAATTCAGTTGTAGGCTAAAATTTAAAAAAGATATATTCAAAAGTTAAGCAAATTTATTCAATTTGATAAAGTGGCAAGTGGTCCTAGTAATCAAGAAACATTTAGCACTCACAATGCTTGGTATCATGTTAAGTTCTAGGGATTAAAAGAGACAGACAGACAGACAAACAATCCTTGCCCTTAAAGAACTTTTATTCTATCAAGAGAAATAACAAACACAGAAATAAATATATTCAAAATAAGTACAAGTTAAAATTTTTTTTAAAAGCTGGAGTAGAGATAGAAAAGGAATAGGTTCATGCTGAAATTGCCTGAACAGAGCTTATTTAAGGGGGCTTATAGTACAGCATAACATCCTATTATGAATATGGCCATTAAAGGCTATATGACAAATATTTACAATACACTTAAAGAAACATATTAACTTTTAATTTTATTTCTTAACACATCAGAAAAATTCATACCTTGGTTTTCCTACATCATCGCTTTTATTCTTTGATTTTCCTTTAAATTTAGGATTATGACCTGTGGATAGAAGAAATTTTGATGTTTGTGTTTGATGTTTGATGCTTGTACAGAGATATGCATATCTAAGAGGGAAGCATGGTGGAAAGCATTTGTATTAATAAAGAGGGATGTTATCTTATTGCTAGAGTATATGACAGAATACATAATCAAATGAAGGTTTATACATGGTCACACAATAGAAACTTTTAGCACAGTGGCAAGCCATATTAATATTGGAGCATATCAATTATTATGACATCTAATGAAAATCTAGTTCTCCTAAAAGAAGAAGGCTTAATAAATTCTCCACTTGCTTTATTAAACTACTCCATCTTCCATAAAATAGAGAAATCAATGGGGAAAATATTATCCAACTTAGTTCTGACCAACAAGAATAAATTAGTTGGTAATGCATAAATGTAAGGAAGCTTGTAAGAAACCAACCTCTTCATTATGCAGATATTAAGTAATGCTGAACATAGTAAAATTTATGTTCTAAGACTTTAGAAAAAAACATTTTTCAAAAATATCCAGAAAAACACAAGTAGGTTTTTCCCCTTTTCCCTTATAAGCTCTGCTTCCTCTGCCTAATGTTTGAAAATAAATGTTTCTAGAGATGTAAGATAAGTTAGTTCTCTATCTTTCTCTTTATTCTTCTTTTCCTCTTATTTCAGCAAATTCTGCCATAAAGATAACTTATATGTTCATAAATCCAACAGCTACATAACAAAAAAGATACTCTCAATGCCATCCCTCTGAGATTATTCCCAATTTATTCTGTCTATAGTTTATTTGTACATAGTTATTTGCATGTTTCGCCCCCATCAGACTGAGCTCTATGAGAATAGGGACTGTTTTCTGCTTTTCTTGGTATCTCTAGTACTTAATACAATGTCTGGCACATTTAATAAATGCCAATAGATTGACTAATTTTAAATAAAAGTCTTTATATACATTATCTCACTTGAGCCTAGCCACAATCTTGTAAGGAATGTAGTTCAGGTAATATTATCCTTAGTTTACAGATAAGGAAACTGAGGATTAGAAAGTTAAGTGACTCATTCAGGATTATACAGAGCTTGAATCCAAGTCTTCTCAAATACAAATTCATCAGTCTTTCCAATAAGTCATGTTACATTTCAAAAGTCCTAAATCTTCAGCATCTTAGCTGCCTGCCAGAAAATTCTATTTAGGAGTAGACAGAACTCAGGACGTTTAAAACTAAAACTCAACATCCCTCAAAAGCTTGTTTCCTGTTCTGAATCCTCCACTTCTGTTAGCACCATCATTCTTCAACTTCATACCTTGAACCACATTTTCCAATTCTTTCTCCTTCTTCCCACATACACAATCACCAAGTTCTTTTGCCTTTTCTTTTCTAATCTCTTCTGTACCCCTACCTTGCTCTTCATTTTCACTATCAAATCTATTCCAGGCTATTATCACTTAACAGGAGTAAGAACTGGACTTATTTTAGTAATAGGGTAATCTAATATAAGGAAAGTCCTTCTACCAATGCTAGGCAGCATTTTCTCCATATCTTGCTCTTCGAGAATTGCCTAGAGACTTGAGAAGCACCCAGCCTCACAAATCTAGCATGTCTAACCTTGAACTCAAAGCTTTCTTGATTCTGAGGTCAAATCTTTTTTTTTTTTGCTTTTTGCTGAGGCAATTGGGGTTAAGTGACTTGCCCAGGGTCACACAGCTAAGGAATGTTAAGTGTCTGAGAGCAGATTTGAACTCAGGTCCTCCTGACTTCAGGGCTGGTGCTCTATCCACTGCGCCACCTAGCTGCCCCCCTAAGGTCAAATCTTTAATAATTACTTAGGCAATAAAAATTTCCCAATTGATTTTTATAGTCATTTTCCAAAACAACTCACATAACACCACTTGTCAAATATTAAAAATAATGATTTGATCTTATCACTCTTTCCTAAAAACAAACAAAAACCTCCAGTAATTAACTATCTCGCTATAGCAGGAGGCAGAAAAGATAGAAGATACAAATCCAGCTGCAGCAGGATGACAGTTTTTGTTTTTGTTTTTTAATTTCTAAATACAATAAAATTTTATTTAAAAATGTAAAAAAAAAAAAGTTAAAAAAAAACCTGAGTTCAAATCTGGTCACATACACTTACAAACTGTGTGTAATCCCAAGTGCCTTCAAAAAAAAGAGAAAAATATATGCCCCAAACCCCCGGGGGGAGCAGAGGTAAGAGTGGTAGAGAAAAAATTGGGGAAAGAATGAGACTGGTGTAAGAAAATTATAAAAAAAAGAATTAGCAACTTGGTAAAGGAGGCTCACACACAAAAGAAAATAATGAAGAAAACAACCTAGAAAGCCACACTGAACAAATGGAAAAAGAGATATTGGGGCAGCTAGGTGGCGCAGTGGATAAAGCACCAGCCCTGAAGTCAGGAGGACCTGAATTCAAATCTAGTCTCAGACACTTAACATTCCCTAGCTGTGTAACCTTGGGCAAGTCACTTAACCCCAATTGCCTCAGCATAAAAAAAAAAAAAAAAAAAAAAAAAAGGGAATTATTGGACTACCTGAAAACCACAATTAAAAAAAAGAGCCTAAATATCATATTTCAAGAAATTATAAAGGAAAACTTCCCCATTATCTTAGAGCCAGAGGGTAAAATAATTAAAAACAAAAACCTACTGATTACCTTCTGAAAGACATCCAAAAAAGAAAAGCCCCAAGAATATTATAGAAGAATTCCCAGTCAGAAAGAAACCATATATACCATACATCCATCCATAGTCATGATCATATAGGATTTAGCAGCTACTAGTATAAAGGAGCTTGGAATATGATATTTCAAAGGCAAAGGAACTAGAATAGCACTCAGGAATAACCCATCCAGCAAAACTGAGTATAAATCTTCAGAGGTAGAATTGGTCATAAAGGACCTTTAAGCATTCCTGATGAAAATACTAGAACTGAATGTAAAATGTGACATTCAAACACGACATAATAATGCATAATAATGTAAACATGAAAGAGAAATTATGAGGGACTCAAAAAAATCCCTGAAACTTTACATTCTTATATAGGAAAATGACATTTTATTATTATTTGAGCAGTTAGAAGCAGTCTAGGAGGAGTCTACATAGAGAACAGGCATGGGAATGAGTTGATTATGTTGCAATGATCTCAAAAACAAAGTAAGATGCACTGAGAGCAGGGGAAGGGAGAGGGAAAATGAAGAGAATTATTTCACATAAAAGAGGCATTCAGAGATCTTATAGTGGAAAGAAAAATAGGGGAAGGAGTAGTGGGAAATGCTTACCCCTCGTTCTCAGAAGAACCTGTTCAAAGAGGAAGAATACACACACACACACACACACACAAAGTGTGGTATAGAAATCTATTTTACTCATCAGTGAAATAGGAGGGGAAGGGGATAAGAGAAAGAGGAAGAAATGATAAAACAAAGGGCAGATTAAGAGAGGCAATGGTCAAAAGCAAAAAAAACAAAAACAAAAACAAAAACAAACTTCTGACAAGGGAAAGGATAAAAAACGAAATATAAACAGAAGAAAATGCAACAGAAATATACAATTAGCATCATAACTGTGAATGTGATAAACTAAGACATAAAATGGAAGAATGTACTAGAAAAAGAAAAGAATAGAAACCAGTATCTAATGATATCTTGTTTATAAGAGACACACTTAAAATAGACACACAAAGAGTTATAAAGCAGGATATATTACACTTCAGCTGAAATTAAAAAGTCAAGAATAGCAATCAAGATTTCAGACAAAGCAAAAACAAAAACAGATCTAATTTAAAAAGATAATCAGGGAAAACATTTTGCTTTAAAAAGGTACCACCCCAAAATAAAGCAATATCAAAAAATTTTACAAGCTTCTCTGATAAAGGTGTCATTTCAATAATATATTGAAACTGAGTTAAATTTATAAAAATAAGAGCTATTCCCCAAGTGATAAATAGTCAAATGATAAGAACAAGCAGTTTTCAGGAAAAAAACAAGGCTACCTAAAACAAGGTTAAAAGATGGTCTAAATCACTATTGATTAGAGAAATGCAAAATGAAGCAACTTAGATATCACTTCACACCTATCAGAAAAGATAGATGCTGGAAAGAAGAAATATATGTACACTAAGAAACAGTAGAGTTGTGAACTGGTCCAACTATTCTGAAGAAGAATTTGGAACTATGCATAAATGGCCATAAAATTGCATCTCCTTTGATTTAGCAAGACCACCACTAAGTATTTACACCAAAGAGATAAAAGAAAATGGAAAATTTGAAATTGTGAGAGTATGTTTATCAATTGGGGAATGGCTAAACAAGTTGTAGTACAGAGTACAATGGGATTGTGCTATATGAAAAGGATATTTTCTGAAAAACATGGGAAATCCTATATGGAGTAATGCATAATGAACACAGAACCAGGAGGTCACTATATATAGTAACAGCAATATTGTAATCATGATCAAATGAGAAAGACTTAGCAAGTAGCTAGTGTAATTGAGGAGAAAGAAAACTTCAATGTTGCTTCAAAAGGCAGAAATATTTTCGGTAGGTCAATGTTACAGAGAAGTTGATTTCAGATTAACATGAGAAAGTCCTAATAACTAATTAAAACTAAAGTTATGTAACAGTATTATCTGATGTTTTTTTAAATTTAAAGAGAATCCATATAAATCCAAGTGTGCTGTTCTTTGTCGAACATTGAAAAATTCCAAAATATCTACTTATAATTAAACTGAATCCAGAGAATTTACAATTTGTAGGAAACTTAGAAACCATCTAGTCAAGTTTCATCAGTTTTACAAATGAGAGAGAAAACTAAAGGCCATAGAAGTTAAGGTGAAAAGACAGCATAATGTAGCAGAAAGAGCACTTAAGAGCAAGAAGATCAATGTCAACCTAGACCTCAATAGTCACATGCTCCCCGATCTACTGTCACCAGTAAATCAAAGTAAATCAAAGAAAGAAGAAAAAGACCCATATGCACAAAAAATATTTGTAGCAATTTTTTTTTTTGTAATGGTAAGGAAGTGGAAACTAAGGGAGTAACCAATCACTTGGGAATGGCTCAACAAATTGATATGTGAACAGAATAGAAAAGCACTTTGCCATAAAAAATGACAAATGGAGTACTTTTGGGAAAATTGAGTAAGACTTGTATATAAACTGAAGCTAAATGAAATGAGTAGAACTAGGAGAACAATTTATATAAAAAAACTGTCAAGAAAATTTTTTTATACGATTCAAGAACAGTGAGGCTTTCCTCAATAATGCATCTTCCAGATTTAGTTTAAAAGCATACAAGATTTCATCATAGACATAGCTTCTATGATCCAGTGAATGAATAGCAACAGAAAATAGAAACACGTTCATAAAGGGTATTATAATATATGTTGCACAAAGTCTCAAAAAGAAAGATTTTCTATTTGTGGTCAAGTTCTTTAGATGTTCCCTAATTGGAGAAAATATTACATGAATTACAATGAGCCCTGGAATACCACAGTGCCTGCTCAATAAAACTCATAATTCAAAAGAAATTGATCTAGTCACCCATATAGAAACAATAAATTGGATGAAGAAAACACATTGCTTGGATTTTTACATGCAATTGGACAAACAAATCATTTAGTTAAACGAATACATATCTTGGAGGTATTAAAATGACTATGTGCTGGGCACAGAATTGAATAGAAGACTGAGTAGATCACATTTGGAAGATTGTTCAGATATTTCAATCATTCCAACAACATTTTGCTGCTGATAGAAGCTTCAAGTCATAGAATGCCAAGAAATAGAACAAGCTATTAACCAACTCCGTAAGAAAAAATCTCCAGGGCCAGATGGATTTACATGTGAATTCTACCAAACATTCAAAGAACAATTAAATCCAATACTACACAAATTATTTGAGAAAATAGGGACAGAAGGTATATTGCCAAATTGCTTCTATGAGACAGATATGGTGCTGATAGCTAAACCAGGTAGGGTGAAAACAGAGAAAGAAAACTATAGACCAATTTCCCTAATGAATATTGATGCAAAATTTTTAAATAAGATATTAGCAATGAGATTACAGAAAGTCATCCCCAGGATAGTACACTATGACCAAGTAGGATTTATACCAGGGATGCAGGGCTGGTTCAATATTAGGAAAACTATCAGCACTTAATTATATTAATAACCAAAGTAACAAAAACCATATGATTATCTCAATAGATGCAGAAAAAGCATTTGATAAAATCCAACGCCCTTTCCTATTAAAAACACTAGAGAGTATAGGAATAAATGGGCTTTTCCTTAAAATGATCAGTAGCATCTATTTAAAACCATCAGCAAGCATCATATGTAATGGAGACAAACTAAAACCATTCCCAATAAAATCAGAAGTGAAACAAGGCTGCCCACTGTCACCATTGCTATTTAATATTGTATTAGAAATGTTAGATTTAGCAATAAGAGAAGAAAAAGAGATAAAAGGAATCAGAGTAGGAAATGAAGAAACCAAATTATCACTCTTTGCAGATGACATGATGGTATACTTAGAGAACCCTAGAGACTCAGCTAAAAAACTACTAGAAACAATTCACAGCTTTAGCAAAGTTGCAGGATTCAAAATGAATCCACATAAATCAGCATTTTTATATATTACCAACAAAGTTCAGCA
>JAJPUD010001205.1:295590-376747 GCA_023553655.1 Myrmecobius fasciatus | reverse complement strand
GGGGGGGGAGGGGGGAAGGAGGAAGAGTTTGTATACCTTAAAAAACACAAAATCTAATGTTAACTTGGAGACTAGTGTACAGTTAAAATACTACTTTTTTACAACTTTCTAAAAAAGTTTTATTATTCTAGCATCAATAACAGAGAAAAAAAGACTAAGGCAGATCTAAACATTCTAATTAACACCATCATTAAATAAATAATGAGTGAAGCCATCCAGAAGTATGAGACCTGAAACAAATAATTCCCTCTCAGAAAAAAAAAACCCAAAAACAAAAACCAAAAAACAATCTATCTAGACATCATCCATACATCCATCCATTCATATATAAGTATAAAACTAAAATGAACATTAAGAATAGCTTTGAAGGGGAAAGAAACCATCAAATGCAGTGTGAATGCTGTGTAGGAAGGGAGGGGCCAAGTGAGATTTAGGGTGAAAATCTCTTTGCCTTTGGAATGAAGGTATTGTTCACAACAGGATGATATGAAATATAAGCAACTCTATTAGAAGGACCTGGTTGTGCTGCTACCTTACCTGCCTAGGCAACAGTGGTTCAGTTCCTTTAAATAACAGAATTTCACTCCCATTCACCACATCCTAGGAACAGCTCTGGGCAGTGTGACTGCTATGACCTAGTCTTTGTGTTTTCTGATTTCTCAATATTTTTGCTAATAACTTAAGTGTGTACTAGATGGAAATAAATTTTTATATTCAGTTTCATTTCTTTGTACATTTTCCATCTAAATGAAATATAACATTGATGTAAGATCCTGAAATACCATCTTACAAAATAACTGACATTAGGGAAAATGGAATTTAATTATGAAGTCTTAATTCTTTCCTCATAACCCATTTTCTTTACTGAGCATCATTCCAGGAAAAGAAAAAATAAGTAAAAATGAAGAAGGGGAAGAGAAACCCCTTAAAATAATGATACAAATACAACAGCATACATAAAAATATTTGAATTTACAGATTAAATTTCCACTGACATTAAAAAAATAACAATATTTGAATTTGAAAGAAAAATTAAAAGTAACAAAAGTTTTCTCTTTTATCTTTTCCTCTTAAAATAATACTAGCATATATAAACTTTTACTACTAGTTTTAGAAGTTCCTGAAGACAATGAGTGTGAAAACAGGGAAAAAAAAAAGCCTGATCAGCTACTTATGAATTGCCAATCACAAATTAAAGCAAATAAAAGTAGGGTTTATAATAAGAGCCTTCATTTTTTCAATTAGGGAAGATGGACTAGATGACCTTTAAGGTCCCTTTCAAATCTAAATTTATAATCCCATGATTCTAAATCAGCAGCATTCTATATCTCATCACTGTAGTAGAAAGATCACTGACTCTGGAGTCAAAGGAACTTGGTCTAAATCCCACTTCTTACCCTTATCTATGTGACCTTGGCCAACTCACTTAAATTCTCTGGGACTCAGTTTCCTTCTCAGCTATGATTTTTTTTTTTTTGGTAAAACTTAAAAGAGTATTCACTTATGGTACTACTACAATAGAAATGTTTGTTACTTTTCAAAGACTTGATCATCTATTAACATTTATCTCAACAGAGGACAAGCAGCCTCATATATGCAACAGAGCAATAAATTTTGAAATCTCTGCTCTAAACTTGTTTGGAAAGAATTTTCTGAAACTATTTATGAAGTGGGAAGAAACTAAATAATTACTCATAAAAAATGGAAACTATCACTATGCAACAAGAGATCAAATATTCCAAATTTTTAGATTCTACTATTAGTTCCAACCATCAAACAATGTGCATTTGAAAGAAACGACCATTTTGAGTGTTTACCTTCAAATTCTGATAATGATAATAATCACGATATTTCGATGCTAATCTCAATACCTTGTTTTCTTCATTGGTTTCCATAAAATTAAGAAAACCATAATGTAAAGGTCTTGGAGAATTATAACCTGAGGATAACCTAGGAGAAAAAAATAACTCATGTTTTAATGCTGCTGATTATGATATATTGTATTTAAAACCTTCCAAATACTTAACAGCAGAGACATATTGAATTTTAGAACAAAAAAACACCGTTAATGTGTACTTAGAAGAATGATAAATGACCTTAAATCCACAGATTATACATTTTTATGAAAAAACTGTGTTTAAGATGAAACTCATAACATACATTTAGAAAAGTTGAAGGGAAAGTCTTTTGTTTGTAAATTAAAGATAACCATACCTTCTTAGTTTCACCATAATAACTACCATCTTTAGTGTGTGAAACAAAATAACAAAATTCAACTGAAGCTGCAAATAACCAAAATGTGGGGATGACTAACAAATCACCACAATTAGTTTTAAAACATTAACTTGAACTATAATCAGTAATTAAGAAAATAAAGCATTTGTCCATTATTTTGGCAATTTCTTGGCAAGTAAAAATAAACAATTAGCCAAACAGTCATGCAACTGCATGAAACATTATTTAATAAAAAAAAATTATTTTGCCAAAGGGTAATCAAGTACAAACCCTTTGATTTAATACTACTACTACTAGATTTGAGTCCCAAAGATATATTTTTTTTTTTAAAGGGAAAAGTATCTATCTGTAAAAAAATGTATTTACAGCAGTTTTTGGGGTGGTAGAGAACAAGAAATTTAGAGGATGCCAATCATTTGAACAATAGTAAACAAGTTATAATAGATGAATGTAATGGTTAAGGACCACCCTTAAGTGGGAAAGCCCCCACAGCTGTGAATCATAACACACTTGAAGGAATTGCAAACAGCCTTTCCAGAGGCAGATGCTACTTGTGAATTGGGAATGAAATAAATCAGAGGCGAGAAGGAAGAGGAGAGAGGTCAGAGGTCAGAGAATGCAACTGCCTCTCAGTCTCCTTGTATTATTATCATCCTCTCACATGAAGGGATCTATTCAGAATTCGATCCCTAGCAGCCACTAGCAAGTTGCTCCTGTAACAGTAATGGAATTGTATTGTGCTAAAAGAAATGAACAGCAGGTAGATTTCCAAAAGAACTGTAAATATTTACATGAACTGATGTAAAATGAAGTGAGCAGAATCAGTAGAACATTATACACAGCAACAGCAATGTTGTACAATAATCAACTATGAATGACGACTTAGCTATTCTCAGCAACATAATAATCCAAGACAATTCCAAAGCACTTATGATTAAAAAAAAATGGTATTCATATAGAAAGAACTGGTGAAATCTGAATGCAGCTTAAAAAATACAATTTTCCCTTTGTCTATTTTTTTGTTTTCTTCTTTTAGTCTGTTTCTTTTTCTACAGCACAACTAACATAGAAATACATTTTACATGACTGCACATATATAACCTATTTAAATTGCTTACTGTCTTAATGAGGGGGGAAATGAGGGAGAAAAAGAGAAAATTTGAAACTCAAAATTGTAAAAAAAAATGAATGTTAAAAATTATTTTTCTACATAAATGGAGAAAAAATAAAATTGTATATAATTGAAAAAAAAATTATCTGGCTCCTGCTATTCTCCCAAATCTAATAAACAATAATAGCTCCCATTTATAACGAGCTTTAAGGTTTATAAAATGCTTTCTTCACAATACTCTAGTCGGTCAGGGTAAGCAGTAAAAATGCTATTATCCTTAGGGAAGTTAAATTACTTTTGCTATAATCACATAAGTAGTAAACATCAGAGGCAGATAAGAAGTCCATGCCTTCTTAAATTCTACCATGGTGTCTCCACCATTGATTTACTTCTAACAGTAAATCTATTGCAGAAATAGAAGGCAATAATTGTCACTTATATTGCTCTCTCCAATTCTGGCACACAGTTCCAAAATTGACTCCAAAAAAAAGAGAGAGAGACAGAAAGACAGACAAAAATAAGAATAAAGACTCTTCCCACTGCTATTCAGAATCAAGTAGCAAATCTATAAATATCAAAGCAGTGGGAAACATTGCTCCAACATTTTTCTATAAGGCTGACTAAAATATAATGTATATCTTTGTGACTCCTAACTTGATATTTCACTTTATTTTTAGAGGAAAAATAAATACAAAATAATGTTCATCTTATTGCACATAATGCTTGGTTTTATGTTTCTTTAATGTAATTGTCTTGTAATGTCGTGTTGTATCTATCTATATTGGTGCTTAATTTCCATGATTAGGCTATCAGCAAGTTGAAGAAAAAAATAATCATAATTTTACATCTCTCCTAATACTTATTTCAGTATTTAACACTCAGAAGGTGCTTAAAAGATGTTCGATAATTTGATTAGTTGAGATGAACTGGGGAATTTTCAAAGCAAACAATTTTTAAAAGTGAGATGGAAAAATATAAATAAAAAGATGGTTTAAATTAAGAAATAAAAGAAACCCATATAACTGGATTATCCTTGCTTCTAATTACTAAAGCTATTAGTGGCTTCTAGAGCAAATGACTACAATAACTCTACACAATTACTAATGATCTGGTATCAACTTACCTTTTTCCATAAAACGATTTCCTTATCTGATGACTACCATGTTTTGAACCTTTGAAAATTAATCACAAAAGTCATCAATGTAATAAAACCACTTGCTGTTTTATTCATTGTCAAAATTAACATATTTCATCTTTTATTTTAATTGTTATATAAACAATTTCAGGTTTCGTAAACCTGAAATAGAAAATTAACATACTTTGAATTGATAAACACTGTCACACAACCTAGTTCTATCTGGGTTTCTCTCAGCAAAGAGAATTCCACCAATGTCAACCAAAGTGCTCAATAACTAAGTAGATAAGTCTCAAAGAACTGTCCAAGGCACAGAAATAAATGACTTGCCCAGGGTCACATAGTTGTTAAATGTCAGAGGTAAGATTAGAACACTTACTCCAAATCCATATCCTATACCCTATACCATGTCCCTTCTATTTCTAAATACTTGAAGCAAAAAAAGAAAATAGTACACTACATTACTTAAAAGTACCTCTTAATTCTTCCACTTGTTTTTGTAATTTTATGTTCTGTTGAGTAAGATCCTTCATTCCATCTGGGTAGTTTCGGCAAAGATGTTGAGCTCTCTCATTTGCTTCTAGTGCCCAAGCATGCTCCCCCAACATTGAAAGAGCATCACAAAAACGATAATGGCCCTGTTATATAAAGACAAATTACAATTTAAAAAAAAAAAGCCCAAAGTAAAGAAAGTAGACAAGAAATAAATATCTTGCTTTAAAATGCTTAAAATATTTTAATAACTTTGTTATGAATGAAAATAAAATAGGTGAGATTAATTTTTCAAGAAATAAAATTACTTAATGAATTAAGTAAAAAAGCATGAAAAATAAGTACAGTGATAAGTTATAGAATCAGCCCATTAACCAATAAAATACTTACTGGATAGTTTGGTCACAAGGAATATAAGTTCGAGATTTTGTTTTCAGATTTTTCTACACTAAAACATGGCAATAATTCAATTGTTGGGTTTTTTTTTTAAAGAATAAACTACATGACTTTGGGCCAAAATGAATTTTAAAACAAATATAAAACGTGGGGGAAGTTATTTTGTTATAGAAAATTATAGACTTTGTCAATAATATAGAATGGGCTTATCAAGATTCTTTAATCTCTATGGCAAACACTCTTTTGGGGGATTCGGAAGTTCTGTCACATAACTCCAAGTCTCAAAATATTATTAATAAATCGAGGGAGATCAACTTTATAAATTCAACAAATATATCTACTATAAGCAAATCATTGACCTTAGTTCTGGGGGAATAAAGACAAAAATGAAAGCCTTTACTTTCAAGGGGTCTACATTCTATTTAAGAGAGTACATCTTTCATAGGATAGATAAACACAAAGTCACTTCAGAAGATAAGAGTACCATACTGGGGCTCTGAGACTGGGGATCAAGAAAAGCTTCTGGTAGGAGGTAGAAATTGAATTCAACTTTGAAGGAACCAGAGATGTCTAAGTAGCAGAAACAAGAACAGAATATGGGATACGCTACTCACACTACACTACTCAAAGGTATTATGATGGAAGATGGAATGCTAAGTTAAACAAACATCTAAGCTAATAATCTGGCTTGAAAACAAACTGTATATATAGGAATAAAATAAGTCTGCAATTGTTAAGTAAGAGTTTGAATGTGGAGGCCTTCAAAAGCCAGACTGAAAACATTTGCTTTTATACCAGAAGCAATGAGAAGGAATAACCAGGGACTAAATTCTTCGATGAAACAAGGGATAGAAATGATTATGAAAGATAAAATTGCTATTTTCAATTATGAAAAATTGAAAAGTTTTTGTAACTAAGACAAACAGGGAAGTGGTTACCTGGGGGAAAGAGCGTTGTATCAATTATCTCTGATAAAGGTTTAACATTCAAGACAACTAACAGAAATATTGAAGACCAAAAGCCATGCTCCAGTAGATAACTGGTCAAAGGATCTAGAGATGGAAGGAACCTCGGGGTGCCAGCTAATTCACTCCTCCTTGCTTTATGGATGAGGAAACTAAGACTCAGAGAGGTGAAGTTACTTCCCCAAGATCACACAGGAAGTGAGCATCAGAGGCAGGATTTGAACCCAGGTCCTCCAGTTCCACAGCCAGTTTCTCAAAAGGAAAATTGCAAAGTATTAGCAGTTGCATAAAAAAATGCTCCAAATTATTAACAAAAAATGTGAAATCAAGACAAACCTGTTGTTACAAGTTATAGCCAGTAATTTGGTAAAAATGACAAAAGGTAACAACTAATGTTGGAGAGATTTAAAAAAAATGCATACAAATGCACTGTTGGCAAAACTATAAATTATTCAACAATTCTGTAAAATATTTTGGCATTTTTCAAAGAGGAATGATGAAAACATCAATACCCTTTGAGGAAGAGATCCTACTGCTAGGTACATATTCCAAGGAAGTCGATGGTAAAATTAAAGACCTCATCAACACCAAAATATGTATATGAACATCATGGATTCAGTAATAGCTACCCAAGCTGTAATATATGAATAAATAGAATGTATCACACTGCAAAAAAGATGAAGACAAATAAGTTATAAAACAATAACAATAGCACATGCAAAAATACAGTTACCAAGCCTGGAGCCAAAGAAGAGCCATAAGAAGGCACATGTTCCTCCTCCTTCAGCAGAAAGAGGGTAGATTATCCTGTAACATTGCATAAGGAGTGGGAATCTATGGGCGGAGAACATTGCCTATAATGTCAAATTTTTTCAAGGCACTGGTTGATTTTTCTGTACATCCCCTTCTCCCCCCATGCTTTTATCAAAAAGGATAGATTTCTAGAAGGTAAAGAGGGTAGGAATTATGCATTGATAATTGAAAATGGCATTAAAAATCATTTAAAACTTATTTTAAAAATAAAAATTAGTTTAAAAAGTATTCATACCTAGTCATAACTATGAAAGGTACTACTAGTTTTCTTCTATAACTTTCTTTTTTTATGGCATGATTTTTAATATTCAGGTCACATTTTTTTTTAAGTACATCATGGCATATGGTAAAAAGATGTTGGGCTAAATCTAATTCTTGTCAGATTACATTCCAGTCTTTTTATTTTTTGACAAATTTCTTTCAATTCTTGACAAAGGGACTATGTACCTTATACTTTGTAGTTCATAGTCTTTTTAAAAAAAATAGATTTTAAATTCTTTTTATATCTTTTATATTTCCCCCATATCCTTCCTCCTACCCCTCCCAAAATCAACCTCATTATCAAAGAATTTTTTTTTAATGAAAAGAAAATTTAATCAAAAACAACCAAAATATCAAAAGTCTAAACTCAATTCTGCAAAGGAGATGGACAGGTTGGGGGGGGGGGGGAAGGAATCGTCTTCTCACTTCTCTTAGAGGCTAAATGTATTTTTTTTTAAATAATTTTGCAACATTCTAATTTTTCATTTTGTGATTGTCCTTTCCATTTGCATTGCTGTAATCAATATGTGAATTGTTTTTCTAGCTCTACTTTGTTATAGTTCTATAAATTTTTGCAGTTTCTTTGTATTCATATCTGTTGTTTCTTACAACAAGGTAATATTACATTTCTGTGCCATGATTTGTCTAGTTATTCTCCTCTTGCTGGAATCTAAAATAATTCCAGTTCTTTTCTAGCACAAAAAAGTAGCTATCAAAATTTTGGAGTATCTGGAGATTTTCTTTCGTTGTTCATTTGAGTACGAGCCTATCAGTAGATTCCCTGGGTTAAAAAGAATATGAACATTTTTATCTCTACAAAAAGGTCAAACTGTTTTCTAGAACAGGTGTACCAGTTCACAGCTTCACCAGCAATACTTTAGTTTCTTTCCTTCCATAATCCCTATAACATAGCCTTTTGTCATTTATTTGCCAACTGATATAGCATGAGCATAAAACATGAGGGTTGCTCAAATTTTTATTATTGGAAATTTGAAGTATTCGTTGTATTCATATGGTTCTTTGCAATTCTTTTATGAGTTTTTTGTTTCTTCCTTTGTTTCTTTCTTTCTTTTTTTTTTTTTTTTGTTTGGAGTCAATTGGGGTTAAGTGACTTGCCCAGGCTCACACAGCTAGGAACTGTTAAGTGTCTGAGACCAGATTTGAACTCAGATCCTCCTGACTTCAGGGCTGGTGCTCTATCCACTGCACCACCTAGCTGCCCCTCTGCAATTCTTTTACTTTATTTTACTGCCATTCTTTAAAGGATACCTATAGTAGGAATATAGTTCTCAAGAGTTTTCCTTTTTACCTTTTTATGCTTCTCTTGAGTTCTCTATTTGGAGGTCAAATTTTTTGTTCTGATCAGGTCTTTTCATTAGAAATAGGTGAAATACTCCTGTATCATTGAATGACCATCTTCTTCCCTGTAAGATGATGCTCATTCTAGCTGGATAACTTATTCTTGGCTGTAATCCAAGTTCTTTTGCCTTTCGAAATATCTGGTTCCAGGCCCTTCGATCCTTTAAAGTGGAAGCTGACAGATCCTGTGTAATTCTAGTTCCTCGGTATTTGAACTGTTTCTTTCTAGCTGCTTGCAATATCTTGGTGCGATAGTCCTGAAATTTGGCCACGATATTCCTTGGGGTTTTAATTTTGGGGTCTCTTTCTGGAGGTGATCGGTGAATTCTTTCAATGCCAATTTTGCCTTCTGATTCTAAAACATCAGGGCAATTCTCTTTCATGATTTCCTGGAAGATAGCATCCAGGTTCTTTTTTTTCATCGTGGCTTTCAGGGAGTCCGATAATACTTAAATTGTCTCTCCTGGATCTGTTTTCCAAGTCAGTTGTTTTTCCTAGGAGATATTTCATATTTTCTTCTATTTTTTCATTTTTTTGTTTTTGTTTAACTGATTCTTGAAGTTATTGAGTCATTCTATTTGTTCAATTTTAATTTTTAAAGTATTATTTCCTTCAGTTATCTTTTTTAGCTCCTTTTGTAGCTGGCCAATTGAATTTCTTGATTCAATGCATTCTTTTTCCATTTTGCCAGTTTTATTTTTCAGTGAATTGTTGTCTTTTTCCAATTCACCAATTTTGTTTTTCAGTGAATTGTTGTCTTTTTCCAATTCACCAATTTTGTTTTTCAGTTCACCATTTTTATTTTCTAGTGAATTGGTGATTTTTTCCAATTCACCAATTTTGTTTTTCAGTGAACTATTTTCTTTTTCCAATTCACCAGTCCCATTTTCCAGTTTTTGATATTTCTGTTGCCCTGATCTCAATTTATTTCCCCATTCTTCTTCTAGCTCTCTTTTGAGATTCTTAATGCAATCATCCAGGTAAGCCTTCTGAAAGGGAGACCAACTTAAGTCTGCCTTTGTGGCTTCATCTGGGATTGTTTTCATAATGTCAGGATCTGGGGACTGTTCTATTTTTTCTCCGTAAAAGCTTTCTATGGTGAGAGCTCTCTTCTGCTTCTTGCTCATGATTTAAAGTTGGGATATTGGTCAAAAGCAGAGAAAACTGCAACAATTTGTATTTGCCCTGGGGCAGTTTGCCGAGTTGACTTCCGGTCTGAGGCTGGTGGAGCTAGATTCACACTAGGACCACGTTTTCAGCTGCTCTCGATCCACCCTTTTCCAAAGGCAGATCTGCCAAAGCACCTGCCCGCAAGCAAAGCAAAGTGGCCCAGGCGTCTCCCAAGGGCTTCCTGGGTGCCCAAAATCCGCCCCTCTATGGCAGCCCTGACTTCCGCCCCGGCTGGAGTCTGATAGCGACCAGCGGCCGATTTCCCCTGAGGCTAACCTTCTCCGGAGTTCTTTCAAGGTAGATCTTTGATAGAAGTGCGTTGTAGTCCAAATGCTTGGCGGGGCCCTCACTCAAAAACCAGTTGGAAGGCTCACTTTGTCTGGGTTTGAGGGAACGTCCCAGGAGTTTACAGAGAAAGCTGTCCGCAGTTCGCCATCTTGGCTCCCTCTGCAATTCTTTTAAAAATTATTTGTTTATCATTTCTCTATTAGGAGAAATAGTTTGGGTCTTTTGCATTTGTTAGTTGTCTAAATATGTTGGATATCACACATTTATCAGAAAATGAGAAAATTCCCTCTTCATTACTATCTCCCTTCTCATCCTATATGTATATCATATATGAAGGAAATATATATAACATATGCATTAATTTTTATCATGTAAAAACTTTTCATTTTCCTACAATCAAAATTATCTATCTGCTCTTTTATAACTCCCTCTATCCCCAATTTGGTTAAAAATCCGTCCCCTACCTATACCTGTGAAAAAATGTTATTTGTTTCTAATCACTCCAATAATGTCAAGAATATCACCAATCTCCTCATTCTCTTTCAATCCCTATAACTCATCTATTGAGAAGTCTTACACATGCTCTCTTCTACCACTGCCATCACCTTGATGTGGACTCTGGAGTACTAAGTCTGCAGTGTGGTCTCCATCCTTTAAGGCTTTCTCCATTCCAGTCCATCTTCCACCCATCTGTCAAACTGATCTTCCTAAAGAACAGGCCCAACTCAGTAAAACCAGTGTTTCCCAATCATTTCTAGGGTCAAATATAAAGCTCTCATAGCCTAGCACCTTCTTATCCTTCTAGTCTTGAAGTTTACATCCCCTCTCTGTACTCTATGATACCTGAAAGTTGATCCTGGCCTGGAGAATTTTCACTAGCTCAGCCCCATTTTTGGAATACTTTCCCTCTCTGTCTCTGCCTCCTGGCTTCCTTAAAGCCTCAGCTAAGTTCCCACCTTCTGAAAAAAGCCTTTCCTGGTACTCTTTACTATATGCTTGTTCTCTCTGAGATTTATTTCCCATTTAGTCCAACGTATTTGTCAGTTGCTTGTATTTTGTTTTCCTTATTAGAATATCAGTTCCTTGAAGGCAGCATACTGTTTTTGCCTTTTTATTTGTAAACCCAGTGTTTGGCATAATGCCCAACACATAGAAAGCTCTTAATGTTTTTTTGATGGAAATGTTAAAAAATTTACTTCTCTAATAAATATAATTTTGTTTAATTCTGTCATTATTCCTTTGGCAATCTGAAAAACAAAAATAGAATTAATTTAAAAAATATTACAGTATTCACTGTAATGATACAACCCAGACCTGAGCACAATATTCCTTTAGAGATGAGTTATTCTTTATTTCTTTAAGGAATATTTTGTAAATATATAAAAGTTTGGTATATAGACTCCTAGGGTTTTTTTGGTTTTATATGCTGTAAATAGGTTATTTTCAATGGGAAATTACCTATTACTGCCTCCTGGATTGTAATCATAATAGGTTGGTTTTTTTTTTTTTTTTTTTTTGGTCTGTGAAATTATTTTGTAGCCTGAAATGCTGCCAAATTTTCTCAGTTTCTTTGCCAATTCCCCAGGAATTTCAAGGAAAACCATCAGCAAATATGGAAAGCTATATTATTCTAATTTCTTTCTTTTCATGCCTATCAGAGGCTTTTTTAAAAAGACATCAAATAATAGTGGGAAAAAGAGTCGTCTTTGCTTTGTACCTATATTTACTGGAAAAGCTTCCAGTTTCTCCCCATTGCATTTGATTTCAGATATATTACCACAGACATTGTGTGTATTGTTTCCCATACCTGACTTCATCAGATCCTTTTGTATTGAACAGTGAAAATCTGTGTGACCCCAGCTTCCCAGAATGTAAGTATTCCAAGGCCAATAAACCCACAGACTCTTTTCAGTCTCTTCCTAGAATGACAGCATTAGGGTTGTTTCCTACTTTCCTAATCTTCATTTCTTATTTGGAAAATTAGAAAAAAAATCTTCATTTTGCTAGTTCTAGAGATAAAAGGGCAATTTTCTATTAATATCATACCAGCTATTTGTCTCAAACTATCAGAGCAAACACCATCCTTGCCTTCTCCATTCTGTGCTAGAATGGGGGCCATACATCAAGACTGACTCTGCTACCAAGTGTTCTTCTCCCTTGTTTCTGAATAGTAAGTTTGTTAAAGCTATCTCTCTGTGATATTCATCTTCCTTCAGATGGCCTGTACTATAAAAAGTCTGTTTCTCTGTCTTCATGATGTCATTTCTTACAATATGGAAATGTTACGTGTGAAAATTTGTTTGGACAATCCCTAATAGATGGGCACAAATTTTGTTTCTAAATAAATTTTTTTTTGGCTAGTACAAAAAAGATTACTCTATGTGTATGTGTCTGTGTGTATACACACATACTTGTATTTCGGAATTTATCTCCTTCTCAATGACTTTCTGAGGTATATACCAATAGTGGAATCTCTGGACAAGGTTAATACAGATATTTTAGCAATTTCATTTGAATGATTCTTAATTGTTCTCCAAAACACTTATACTGATTCACAGCTCCATCTGGCCCAACTGGTGGACTTATTACAACATCCCCAGCATCAAATACTTCCATTTTCTTTAATCTTTGCCATTTTGTGGGGTATGAAGAGAAGGCTTAGGATTGGTTTTGAATTACATTTAAAAAAATTTATTAGTGAATCAAAGAATTCTTTCAGGTGGTTATTAAGAGGTTGCAATTCTTTTTTTTTTTTTGAAGCAACTGGGGTTAAGTGACTTGCTAGGGGTCACACAGCTAGGAAGAGTTGTGTCTGAGGCCACATTTGAACTCAGGTCCTCCTGACTTCAGGGCTGGTGTTCTCTCCCCTGGGCCACCTAGCTGTCCCAAGAGTCTAGAAGTCTTTTATAACTGTTAATTCAGATCCTTTGATCCCTTATCTATTCAAGAGTGGCTGTTGTATGTGTGTGTGTGTGTACCCATATAAATAAATATGCATGCATAGGTATATGTACACATACATACATGTATATATACTATGTATGTATATATATATAGTATATCTTTCATGAAACCCTTTCCTGAGAAGTGTGATATAAAGATTTTTCCCCATTCAGAAAATTTCCTTCTTAACCTTAATACATTAATTTTGTCTATGAAGAAACTCTCCAATTTCATATAATTGAAATTATCTATTTTATTATTTGTAATTACCAGTATCTCTTTGGTGAAGAATATATCTCCTATCCATAGGTGCAAAGGTACATGATCTGATTATCTTCTAACTTTTTTTTTAATGGCATGATCATTAATTTTTAAGATACTATATTATAATGGATCTACTTGGAAGGTACAATGTACTGCTTTTAACCTCATAGATTTCTCTTTCTGGTTATTTTAATAGTTTATATAGATGGGGAAATTAATTTTGTTACATATGCTTGGTAGCTCTATTTATGTAATTTTCTTGGGTTTCAAAGTCTGAGATGTTTGAAAAGTAAATATCCATTCATGCCTTGTTTTTTACAAGGTGGGGTGGGATAGGAATACTCCAAATACCTCTCTTTTATTAAATGTCCATCTTTTCTTTGCTGTTTAGGCTTGAGGTTGCTGGGTATGTCACCTCCAATTGAACCCTAAACTCTTTACTCTTTGGGATACATTATTCTATTCCCTCTTTTGGTTTCTCCATGTATGTAAGCTAATTATATTATTCAAATTTCCTTTCTTTTAAATTTGAAAGTCCTAGTCACTTGCACAATTTGTTGTTTGTCAAGCAATTGTTAAATTTAACCATTCTTTCAATTAATCAATCAGCATTTACCAAGCACCTGTGTTCATGTATCCAGCACTATGCTAAGTACTAGAAAAAGAGAGGAGGAAGATAACTCCTGTTCTTGAGGAGCTTGTAATCTAAAACAAAGCTTCTTAAACTAGATCACAACCCCATATGGGGGGGAGAACAAAATTAAATATGAGGGTCATGACAAATTTGGCAATAGTAAAGGTTTCTGAATATAATGACCAAAAATTAATTCAAAATTAAACATGTCATAAATCTGAAGTATTTCTAGCAGCACTTATTCAACCTGCATCACACAACCTCATTGCAGTGTTGGTTCTGAACACACAACATGCATACTTTGCAATGAACATTCACAGACACAGCCACAAACACCTCAGCTCAGATTTAAGATGAGGTTGTATAAAAATTTGGGGGGTGAAAAGGGGGTGGTGAGTGGGAATAAGTTTAATAAACCCTGATCTAAAAGATTGTATCTTTGAATTGGCAGCATAGGGTTTGTTTTAAATTGTTTGATTCTTTAGAGGAAAACTAGGGGTTCCGACTATTGTCACTTTTATCTTGTTCTGGTCAGTTTTCTTGTATTTCTGGTATTATGGTATTCAATGTTTTTTTTAACTCGTATTTTTCTGGGAGATTTGTGAGCTTTAATTTGTTTCCGTGTACCCTATCTTCTAAATCAATATGTTTTGTTTGTATAACAATCGTGGTTTTTTTAGAATGATACTGCATTTTGCTTCTCTGCCTCCAGATTGTCCTTCACTTCTATATACTTGTAATTCCAATCAGTCCTTCTCTTATTCACTTATTTGGAGAGATCTGACATCTTGGATTTGAGGGAGTTTTTTGCTATTAATTATTTCTGCTTTGAAGAAATCTGAAACTGTAGAAATCAACATCATCAAGTTTGGGTTCAGTTTTCTGTCTTTCAATATTTATTTAGTGACATCAATACTTATTTACATGTGGTCATATTTCCATTCTGTTTTATAACCCTGTTACTTTATCTGTGTTCAACATTCTAAAATGAGTTTTACTCTTCTTAAGATTTTTGGTACTATCAATCTTTTCCCCTCATATTCCTGTATTGCTCACTTTCTAACTCTTTAAAGGTGGATACCCATAAACTTGAATCTCAAATCTGTCTCAGAATCCTTCAATGCTGAGGAATTCAACTTTTTACTGGCCTCAATCTATGACTTAAGTCATTTTTTTAGGGGGCTAGAACTGGTCCAGTTGGATCTGACACACTTTCCTTTGTTTTCTCATGTGTGTGAACTAGTCCTATTATTTAAATTCCCTTTCCTTTATATTTGAAGGGCCCAATGCAACCCATCCGTAATCCAGTAGGCTGCTCAAGTTCCCTCGAGTTCTCTGGCTGAGTGGTGCCACAGCACCTTGCTATTCCAAGTAGAACATGTTTCAGTTTCTACTATGTAGGGATGAAGAATGTGTAGGACTGCAGTCTGCAGCCTGTTACAAGACAACAAAGGAGTGAAGGCAAAAGCAGGCTGTATTGGCAATAATAGCATCAGCAAGGAAACTGCTAGGTAGATCCACCTAATCTTGGTGGAAGGTGTGCTACATGAAAACATTAGGGATTAATAATTAGGCTTTTCTGCTATTAATGCCTCAGGCTATTACCTCCTGTAGTCTTAGTCTGCAGAGAGAGATGCAGGTACTTTCCCTTTTATGTATAATTTTTAGCTGGGGGGCGGAGTTGAAGATTGGAGAAAATGTTTAGTCCTCCATCTTGTTAGTCATGTGACCTAGAAAGTGACCTAGAAACATATTCTACCTTTTCAGATGTATTTTCTTCCTCTTGAAATCTCTGGTGTTTCATCTTTTTTCCTTCTATTCTCCACTCCCTTACTTTGTAAATGCTGCTCCTTTGACAGTAGCTACTCCTCAAGAGCTAGACCAATACACACATCACCTAACCTCTTCATGTATCATGGGAATAACTTCACTGGCCTTGCTCCTGACCATACGTAGCTTCTGAGACAGTATTGGCCCCAGAGAGATCTCCCTTTCCTTCAGGGCGACTGTAACCACTCTCAGTATCATTTTGCCCAGTTCCTTGTATAGCTCATATAAAGTATAAAATAAAGACTCCTCTGGCTAATTAACTTCTGATGCATTTTGGAAAGTTGTGGAAAGGTGGAGTGGGTGTTCTGGACAGAGTATCTACAGCCTTAGAATTTCCTAACCTACTGGACAAACTAAGTAGAAAAAAGTCTGATTCCCTTTCTCTGCTCCTGACATGGCTCTTCAGAATCAATGCTCACGTGGCAGGAAAGTCTCTTTAGCAAAAGGAAAAAAATTGCCCATGGGGCAATTTGTGCCTCCTCCTCACAGTGTGGGGAGAGGAAAAAAAAGATTAATGAGAGACTGCATTAAGGATTTTAAAAATCATGATGAAATTTTAGTTTTTTACATGGAAGGTGATTTCAATTCTCTAACAGAGTTCTTTAAAGAGTAGAACAAAGTGGCATTCTCCATTAAGGATGCTTAATCCTTCAAGAATCAGATATTCTAATAATTTTTAATTTTATAAACTGACTTGAGAAACAAGTTGAAATCGGAGTTTTCTTACCAGAAAACCCAAAACTGGTCACCCAGAGGTCTTCTCTTCCATTAGCTAACAAATTTATGGTCTATACATTGTAATCTGCACAGCACATTTACCTGATAGCATGTTTCCTTTAGATTGTTTCTATTTTGTTTTACTCTTAAAGCATTATATAAAGGAATACACTTAAGATATTTTAAATTATTTTGGAAGTACGCATTTTAGAAACTGATGGGGCAAATAGATATAGTAGAGTCAGTGAGTAAGACAAAAATATCATACAAACAAAATTATCCTCTTTCCACGGCAGGTCTCCAAGATGAAGAGCTTCCAACATGTGGTAGTAATGTAGATAATGGAATTCTGTATACCAGATTCACTATTAAAGACTAACTCAGTTGGTGTGAGATTCAAGGGTATGAGTTGATTCTGTCCACTAATACTTCCCTTTTCCTCCTCCTTTCCATTTTCTCCTTATGAAAGGCTTGGAATCAGGGTTTTAAGAGGAAGGCAGTAGAACAATATATAAAGACAAGGTACATGTTAAATTTCTTACTAGATACTCTGAAGCACATCTTCACTGAAGGGAATAGTAATTTAGAATTATCTGTAGTATTCAAGTTGCTATTTCTCCCCTCAACTTCTCTAAAAAAGAAAAAAAATCAAGTTCCACCATACTTGAATTTTATTTAAATGTGAGTAGGATGTTGAGTCCATTATCCCTTAAAGGTTGAAACTATACTTCCTAGGATATCATAGCGTTTACATGCAGACATCACAATGATACTTGTTTTTATTTTCCTAGGCATAAATAAAGTAGCCACTGAGATCCCAAAGCCTAAACAATTACTAGATTTGAATATTCTCCTAATGCAGAAAGAAACATCTCTTTATACAAAGTGTTATGTTGAAAACTATATCATAGATATATTGGAAGATAACTCTTACCACAAATGATACTATGTTTTATATTTATTTTATAGCATTCATAGAGTATGCAAATAGGAAGTGCTTTATAAATAACTGTTGACTAATTAATATCACAATTATTCTCATTATGCATGAGAGAGCAAGACATCATTTAAAGCCTAAGTCCACTGGTAGCAATTCCCAAAGGGAGTTAAGTTCCCATAAATGGCAGACCTCCTATATCAGTTTCAAATCATAATCAGGTCCATCATAAATTTTTTTTTCTTTTTTTACTTCTCTGAAAAAAACTTAAAGAATTATGTCACTCATTTTAAAATAGTTTATCAACAAAATGTCTCCTTTTGGAGAGGGAGAACTTCTCTGATTACATATAATTTAATTGATTACAATAATTATTTATTCAGTATCAACTATATCTCAAATGTCTATTTTTAACAGCATTTATCTGTGTAAATGTTTTATAATCATGTAATCATAACACAAAAATTTAATGTCAGGCAGTAAGATAATGCTGACTTTTTGTCCTAAAACTATGATATAATAGATGTAGAGAACTTCAAGTGAGTAGTTCTAGCTTCTACCAATGTAAAATGTAAAAATTACTGTCTTACAGCATTGAGATATTAAGCAAAATATTCTGGGTAACATAATCATTGTATGTCAGAGTCAGCATTCAATCTATGTCTTCTTGACTCTACAGTCACTATCTTTTCCAAACTGCCTCTTCTTGTATAAAAGAATCTAAATCTGATAGCAAGCAAGCTGCATAAGATCACAAGTAAACAGAAAAAGACTATTGTTTTTTTATGGATTAAAAACAGATATTATTAAATAATTACAATAAGAAGAAAATTTATATTTTCTATCCTAACATCTAGTCTTGGGTTTTAGTTGACTGTCTCTAAAGACTATACTGTTCCAAAATATAAGAGTAAAGCAAAATATAATTATAAAATCTGATTGAAATTCTATTAGAGTAAAACAAAACCATGATGTGATACACACACACACACACACACACACACACACACACACAGAGGCACATATACACAAATGTATTTGTATAGCACGTTTAATTTTTATAAAGTTATTTTGTACAAGTTGCTCACTAAAGGAAGCTATACCAAAGAAACTAACCTTTGGCCAATTGTATTTCAGAATAGTGGCCCTCTTTCCATCACCAAGTGCACTCCTAAAAAAAGAAATCAAAAACTTGTTTTATAACATATACTATGATTAAAAATTATTTCAGAGTAAGTTTCAAACATATTCACTGCTGCATTCTTATTCATTAATAATCATTAATATTTTCTGCTCTGAAATCATTAAGCATGTTTTTATTTTTAAAGCCTCATAAAACTATCAATCACATAATTCACACCACACACACAAAACTCCTTAAGCAAAGATATTTTTCTGCTGAAAAGGGTGCATAGTGGCATTTTGAGGAGTTCTCTTTACATTTTATTTCAATTAATTGGTTAATAAACCACTCATAGTAAGGTTTTAACATAAAGTTAAAAAATAATTAAGAACTGAGAAGTCAGATTATGATACAAACATACAATTGTTGAAGGGGAGAGGGTGGAGGTTGCAGTGACTACTGTGGCAATAATCCTGTCAGATACCAATCTATGGTATCTCAAAAAGAATTGAAGAAGGATAAATAGTGATTAAACAACTTCCAGGTTTTCTGTAGCCTTTTTTTTCTGTTTATCATCTCTTCTCTATCTGGTCAATACTCTTTTCTCTAGGTTTTCTGGCCACTATTCTCTCCTAAATTTCCTTCTACATATTTGATTGCTTTTTCTTTTTAAAGTCTCCTACACTAGATCTTGGTCTAGATAAGGCTCATTAAATATGGAGGCCCCTAAGACTCTGTCCTGTACTCTTTTCTTTCTTTACACTATTTCACTTTGAAAACAGGAAGTGTGGCATTTTTTCTCCTTCATATTTATATCCAGCAGAATATCTGGCACAGAGTAGACACTTAATAATGTTTACCAATTGATTGCCTAATAAACATCTTAAACTGCATGTCCCATAGCCATCTTAAACTCAACATGTTCAAAACAGAATTCATTATCTTTCCCTCAGGCTTTCTCCTCTTTCTAATTTCCTTGTTACTATTAAAGACCATTATCCTCCTGGTTACCCAAGCTCAAAATCTAGGTTTCACCCTCAATTCTGCACTTTGCACCATCCCACAGACAATATTTTGCCAAGTCTTGTCAATTCCACTTTTATAAAATAGCTCAGATAAGGGTCCTTATCTGATCCTACTACCACCAGACACCCCATACCTGAACTCTTACAACAGCCTGCTGGCTGGTCTCTCTGCCACAAGTCTCTCCCCAACTAGTCTCCCTTCTACTCAGCTGTCAAATCGATTGCCCTACAGCACAGAAGTTATCATGTCCCAATCCTACCCCTATTTAGCAAACTCAATGTAACCTTATTATCCCTAAGACCAAAGCCTAAGAGCAAAGGATCAAAATTAAATTTCAAAGCTCTTTATAACTTATCCTCCTACCCCTACTTTCCCAATGTTCTTAGACCTTAATCACTTCTAAGATCCATTGACATTGGCATCCTTTTCTCCCCATGTATAAGGAACTCCATCTCTTGAAATCAGGAATTTTCATTGGCTGTTCCCCATGGGTGAGTGTTCATCACTGCCTCCTGGTCTCTCTGACTTCCTTTAAATCACAGCTAAAATCTCACCTTTCATAGGAACTTCTTCTTATCTCTCTTAATGTTAATTCTTTCCTTCTACTGATTAAATGCAATTTGTCCTATATATAACTTGTCTGTACATAGCTGGGTTTGCGAAATTGTTTCTGAGACTCTTGTTCTCCACACTTTGGCAGCAGGTTTACATAGGTTCAAATGCTGTACCAAAGTATTATTATTGATGATGTAATGGTTTTGGTCCATTATTCACTTATCACTGTCATTCACTGAATCAAGTAAGTCAGAACTGAAGTTGTTTCAACTGCATATGGCCTTTTTAACAAGTCAGTAATCTGACCATATAAAGAGCTCATTCTGGGATGACTCATAGTGATATGAAGTCTTTTCCTGCTAAATTATAATCAATTTTAATATTTGTTGTGATGCTGTTTAATGCTCACCATATTCATCACCTCTCAATTCTTTTCTTTCTTTTTTTTTTTTTTTGCTGAGGCAATTGGGGTTAAGTGACTTGCCCAGGGTCACACAGCTAGGAAGTGTCTGAGACCAGATTTGAACTCAGGTCCTCCTGACTTCAGGGCTGGTGCTCTAACCACTGCGCCACCTAGCTGCCCCTCAATTCTTTTCTTTTGAAAAGCATTAATGATATAGAGAAGAGCTCAAGGCTTCTCGGTACCCATTCAACAATTCTTCGGCCTTTATTATTCCTAAATTCTGACTCATATTTTTCAAGGTATTTCTTGCCATCCTCACTTATTCAACTCTTTGTAATGAAGTCACTGAATATCAAAAAACATGGTGATGTAATGTGAAGGGTCTATACTATATTTTTCTTCACATTCATTTTTTGCAACAGATGCTAATACATGAATTGCAACTAATGAACATTTTCCCCAAATGTTCACATGACCACTGGAATTTAAGTTGAGTAAATGTTCAATGAAACAGTATTTCCCGTAGTCTTTGAGTGTAATATAAAATCAATTCCACTAACTCAGTCTCTCCAAAGAAGTACACTTACAAGCTGAAACTGGCTATGTTCTTCCAGTTACCCATTCTCTAAAGCATATAAATTACTTGATTTCTTTTATCTTCTAATAGTAGTATTTTCCTACACTTTAAAAAGTAAGCAAAATAACTCAATAAAAAAAAGCAAATAATATTCTTTGGCTATAGAAGAGATTTTAGTCATTTAAAAAGCAACATGTAAAATTTCAAACATTATTTTTCTAAGTTCCATTAATAATTGCATAAACATGTTACTATTTTAAGAATTATAACAAACATCTAAGAATACTTACTTGAATTGACCAGTCCTAAGGAAACAAAGAGCTCGGTTACTATAAAGCAGGTGGTTTTCAGGTCTATAAAAAACAAATACATATTTAGTCAAATATATTACTTAGAAACAACAAAATACAAGAAGTATATAGTTAAATCTTTCAAGTGCTCTATACTTACGGATGACTTTAAAAAAAAATAAAATTTTTTTATTTTCAAAATACGTGCAAAGAGAGTTTTCAACATTCATCCTTGGAAAACTTTGTTACAAATTTTTGTCCCTCCCTGCTCCTTCTCCCTCCTCTAGGCAGCAAGTATTCAATGTTAAAAATGTACAATCCTTCTAAACATATTTCCATATTTGTCATGCCGTACAAGAAAAATCAGATTAAAAAGAAAAAAAAAAAAGAAAGAAAACAAAAAGCAGGCAAACAACAACAAAAAAGGTGAAAATACTATGTTGTGATTTACATTCAGTCCCTATAGTCCTCATTCTGGATGCAGATGGCTTTCTCCATCACAAGTCTATTGGAATTGACCTGAATCGCCTCACTGTTGAAAAGAGCCAAGTCCATCACAATTGATCATTATGTAATCTTGCTGTTGCTGTGTATAATGATCTCCTGGTTCTACTTATTTCATTTAGCATCGGTTCATGTAAGTTTCCCCAGGCCTCTCTGAATTCATCCTGCTGATCATTTCTTATAGAACAATAATATTCCATAACATTCATATACCATAATTTATTCAGCCATTCTCCAATTGATGGGCATCCATTCAGTTTCCAGTTTCTTGCCACCACAAAAAGGGCTGCCACAAACATTTTTGTACATGTGGATCCCTTTCCCTTCTTTAAGATCTCTTTGGGATATAAGCCCAGTAGAAACACTGCTGGATCAAAGGGTATGCATAGTTTGATAACTTTTTGAGCATTGTTCCAAACTGCTCTCCAGAATGGTTGGATCCTTTTACAGTTCCACCAACAATGTATCAATGTCCCAGTTTTTCCATATCCCCTCCAATATTCGTCATTATCTTTTCCAGTCATCTTAGCCAATCTGACAGGTGTGTAGTGGTATCTCAGAGTTGTCTTAATTTGCATTTCTCTGATCAATAGTGATTTAAAGCATTTTTCTGGTTTTAATTCCTTCATCTGAAAATTGTCTATTCATATCCTTTGACCATTTGTCTTGGAGAATGGCTTGAATTCTTATCAACTACTAGTGACATCTTTTTTTAACCCACTTCCAACAACATTACTGGTTCAATAACAGAAGTAGGTACTTAGGCCATAATTTTACTAGTAATGAGAAACCCAGATAAGGAAACTCTCTCTAACCAATACAGGCAGGTATCTTCTCTATTATTCAAATTCCGAGAGAGTTGTCTAAGGCATTGAGAAGCTAAATGACTTGCCCAGATTCAAACAACCAGTAGGTATCATAGACAAGGCCTGAATCTAGATTTAGTTTTGTTTTGGTGTTTGTTGGGGTTTTTTTGGCTTCAAGACTAACTCTCTATCATGATATGCTGCTTCTCATAATTTGAAGGGTACAATTAATTTTGTAAATTTTAATGCACATTGTCAGACAACTCTTCAACAAGATTCAAACTTTGACTCTTTTGAACAATGAGGTGATTAAAGGCAATTCCAACAGACTTGTGATGGAAAAAGCCATCCATATCCACAGAAAGAACTATGGAGTCTGAATGTGGATTTTACTTTTTTGGGGGAAAGGGAGAGTACTGTTTTTTCTTTCTTGTGTTTTTTTCCCTTTTGATCCGATTTTTCTTGTACAGCATGACATATATGGAAATATATTTAAAAGAAATGAACATGTTTAACCTATATTGGATTGCTTGCTGTCTAGGAAAGGGGTAAGAAGGAGAGAGAGGGAGAAAAATTTAAAGGTGAATGTTGAAAACTATCTTTCCATGTATTTGGAAAAATAAAAAACTATGGGAAAAAAAAAGATTCAAGTTTGTAATTCTACTAGCAATAAATAAGTGAAACTTTCTTTACCACTTTAGAGCATTAGATTCTGTTGCTTTCAATTATTTTTGCCAAACTGAGTTGTTTTAATTTGGATCTCTGATTATTTTGTTTTGTACTTCCTTCATTTTTCAGATATATGCAACTTTTCAAGACCTCTTTTGGGGTTTTCATGGCAAAGATAATAGAGTGGTTTGCCACTTCCTTCTCTAGCTTATTTGACAGATGAGAAAATTGAGGCAAATAGGATTAAGTGGCTTGCCCAGGGTCACACAATTAATGTGTCTGAGACAAGATTTGAAACAACCTCATTTGAACTTATATCAAATTTATGTTCTATCATTTATCTAAATAACGAAATGTCTTTCAAATTAAGTCATAAGATGTATATCCTCCAACTTACTCCTTACCTAAATTCAATTGCTCTGGTATAATATGTGATAGCAGTATCAAACCTCTCTTCTGAGAATTCTTCATTTCCTCTTGTTTTCATAATTTCACCTTCCTGTAAGACCAAATAGAAGACATACTCAAAAATAAATAGGAAATTTAAAGAGGGAACATAACATTAATATACACCTTGAATTTTTACTTTCTTATAAACATATAAGATCTTTGACTAGATACTTATACATATATGGACAAAAAAGTTCTTGATAGTATGGTCTTATAAATGAAAGGCAGACAGGTTCTACCAAGCTGGAAAGCATATAAGTATGGTCCTAGCAAAAGTCTGAATTTGTTGTCTCAGAACTAACCAAAAATAGACAGCAATAAAGGTTGGCCACAGCAATTCATGAAAATCGGGAAGCTAGGTGGTTTCAGTGGTGACCTTGGAGTCAGGAAGACAAGTTCAAATATGAGCTCGGATACTAGCTCTGTCACCCTAAGCAAGTCACTTAACTCTGTTTTCCTCAGTTTCCTCATATGTAAAATTAGCTAGAGAAGGAAATAACAAACACTCCCATATGTTTGCCAAGAAAACTTCAAATGATATCATGAAGATTTGTACACAACTAATCCACAAATACACATAAATTCTTGAAATGAAGACTATAAAGTTGACTTCAATTTTTTTGCTTAAAATGGAAGAATGATGGAATAGGAGAAAAATAAGCAAAAAATGCTAAATTTGGACCATCTACAACATTAACCTAAGGAAGTTGGGAATAGCAAATGGGGAACAGACCTATAACTTCAATAACACAGAAAAGTCCTGGATGAAGAAACTTTCTCTTCTAATGTAGCAATGAAGAAGCTTCTCTGCAATTTAGTCTTAGAGAATAGTCCAGGGCATTAAGAGTCTAAGCAACTTGCTAAGAGATATATAACCCATTGTTTTAAGTGAAACTTAACAGCAGGCCTTCCTAGTTCCAAGGCCAACTAGCCCAAGCTGTCTCTCACCTTACCTATAATATTCTAAATATGGTATACCTATCCAATAATCAACAAATTGTTATGTTACTAGAAATATGAACCACATTAATATTTTCAATGACATGTAATATTCCAGACTCATAGTTTCCCATCTTTGCAAATAAGGCAAAGAGATAAATTCTCATATTCTTTCTTTGGGAATTAGGCAGGTCCCATGATATCACAGTATTAAGTTTTAATTTAAATTCAAACAGGAGAGTAATCTGATAGAAATTTGGCTTAAAACAACATCTTACCACATATTTCATACTACATTCTAAATGAATACATGTCCTTAATGTTAAAAAAAAATTTTTTTCAAAGTAAAAAGAATCAAATCTTATCATTATAGTTAGGAAATTCATTCTTAGCCAAACAAGGGAGAGAAGTAGTAAGAGAACATAAAATAACTTGGATTACATGGAACTGAAAAGGTTCTGTACTAACAAAATAATGTACCTACAGTAAAAAGAGAAGCAATAAAATGAAAGAGTATCAGAACCAATAAGAAAATAAAACTTTATGTGTTGTTCAGAAGAAACATGTTTTGAAAAACAAGAAACACACACAATCAAAATGAATTTCTAGAAAAAACTGAATGTCCAATGGGGGAATCCAAAAGGATTTTCTTCTATTTTTCAATCTTTTGATTTTTTTCCTAACATTTCTTGTTTCATTAAGTCATCTTTATCTTCTAAGTTTTTTTTGAATTTCTAGTTTTCAAGGTAAAGCTTAAAAAAAAAAAAATAGAATACTGAAAGAACCAAGATGTCAAAGATTCCCACAAAGAGCTCAGAAAGCAGAAGAAAACCCCCCAAAACCTGAATTAACCCACACCCTCAAGACTAGAGCTCAACTATAACAGCCCAAAAAACAGACAATTAAAAAAATAAGTAAATATAAGAGAAAAACCACTGCCATAAATAGCTGCTATGATAATAGAGAAGATCAGGGCTTAAATCTGGAAGAAGACAATGATGTTAAAATAAATACTTCAAAGAAATATGTAAAATGGTCACAATTCTAAAAAGAATTCATGGAAGAGCTTAGAAAGGACTTTACAAATCAAGCAAGAGAGGTTGAAGAAAAAAAAACTAGAAAAAAGAGCAAGATAAGAAAATTAAGAAAATTATGAAAAATCAATTGGAAAAAGAGATCCAAAAAAAAAATTAAAGGAGAAAATAATTCCTTAAAAATTCAAATTTAGAAAGAAGAATCTAATGACTTCATAAGACATCAAGAAATAATAAAACAAAAATCAAAAGAATGAAAAAATAGAACAATGAAATTATCTTATCAGAAAAAAATAACCTGGAAAACAGATGAAGAGGAGACTACCTGAAAGTTTTGCTCAAAAAAAAAAAAAAAAAAAAGTCTAGACATTATGCTTCAAGGAAAAAAATAGCCCTGAACTATTTATTAGAACTACAAAATAAAATAGAAATTTAAAAAAAAATCTACCAATCAACACTGAAAGAGACCCCAAGATGAAAACTCATAGGAATATTACAGCTAAGTTTCAAAGCTCCTAGAGAAAGGAGAAAATATTACAAGCAACTAGAAAAAAACAATTTAAATATTGTGGAGCTACAGTCAGGCTAATACAAGGTTTAGGAGCTTCTACATTAAAAGACCAAAGAGCATGGAACATAATATTCAAAGAGAAAAGAAACAGTGAAACTCAATTGTGTAAAAAAGTATCATAGATAATAAGTAATATCAATACTACAACTATATGCAGCAAATGCTAGAACACTCAAAATTTTTCAAGGAAAACAGAGCAAAACTATAATAGTAGAAAACTTCAACCTTTTCCTCTCAGAACTACATAAATCTAACTGAAAAATAAATAAAATATCAAGAAGATAAAACAAACTTTTATAAGCTAGATATGATAAATATTGGGAGAAAATTAAGTGGGACTAGAAATAAATGTACTTTTTTCTCACTGGTACATTACCTTTACAGAAACTGACATAAATTAGGGCATTAAAACTGTATAGTTATGTGCATCTTTTTCCAGGCCATTATGCAACAAAAAGTACAAAATAAGGCACCATGGAAACAAAGATTCAAAATTGACTGGAGACTAAATAACATAAAGAATAAGTAAGTTAAAGAACAAGTCACAGAAACAATAAATAATGGAAAAAAATGAGACAACATACCAAAATCTATGGGATACCGAAAAAGTAATAAAGAAAAAATTTTATCTCTAAATGCTTATATCAATAAAATCAATAAAAGATCCATGAATTGGGTATGCAATTTTAAAAAGTAGAAAAAAATTAAAAATCCTCCATTAAACACCTAATTCAAAATCCTAAAAGTTAAATGTAAAATTATAAAAACAAAATCAATAAATCATTGTTTAACATGACAAAAGAGAAAACCAAGTCACTACACTGATACATTGTTGGTGGAACTGTGAACGGATCCAACCATTCTGGAGAGCAATCTGGAACTATGCTCAAAAAGTTATCAAACTGTGCATACCATTTGACCCAGCAGTGTTTCTACTGGGCCTATATCCCAAAGAGATCTTAAAGGAGGGAAAGGGACCCATATGTGCAAAAATGTTTGTAGCAGCCCTTTTTGTAGTGGCAAGAAACTGGAAATTGAAAGGATGCCCATCAATTGGAGAATGGCTGAATAAATTATGGTATATGAATGTCATGGAATATTATTGTTCGGTAAGAAACGGCCAGCAGGATGATTTCAGAGAGACCTGGAGAGACTTGCATGAACTGATGCTGAGTGAAATCAGCAGAACCAGGAGAACATTATACACAGCAACAAGACTATATATACGATGATCAATTCTGATGGACATGCTTCTCTTCAACAATGATGTGATTCAAACCAGTTCCTATTGTTCAGCGATGAAGATAGTCATATACATCCAGAGAGAGGCCTGAGAGAACTGAGTGTGAACCACAACACAGCATTTTAACTCTTTCTGTGAATATTTCCCTGCATTTTGTTTTCCTTCTTAGGTTGTTTTTTTTTTTTCCCTCTCTTTCTAGATCTAATGTTTCTTGTGCAGTAAGATAACTGTATAGATATGTATACATATATTGGATTTGTCATATAATTTAACATATTTAGCATGTATTAGATTACCTGTCATCTAGAGGTGGGGGGTGGAAGGAGGGGAAAAGCTTGGAAAAAAAAGTTTTGCAAAGGTCAATGTAGAAAAATCACTCATATGTTTTGTAAATAAAAATCTTTTAATAATTAAAAAAAAGAAGAAAAAAAGAAAAAGAAAACCAAGTCACTAGTTTCAAAAGTTAAAAGGGTATTTAATGAAGAAGAGATCAAAGCAATTATTAGGAGTTATTTTGCCCAATTATGCATTAATAAATTTAACAATGTAAAGAAAAGAAAGAATATTTACAAAAATATAAACTGAATAGATTAACAGAAAAGGAAATAGACTATCTAAATAAATCTACTTTAGAAAAAGAAACTGAATGGGCCATAATGAGTTTCCTAAAAAAAACAAACAACCAAAAAGCAGAAGCATAAGGATTTACAAGTAAATTCTACCAAACATTTATAGATCAACTAATTCCAATATTAAATAAATTATTTTCAATAACAAAGGAATCCTAATAAACTTATATACTATCAAGAACATTTTTATCCATATATGTGAATATCTAATCAAGGATCTCATATATTTATAAGAAAGTAAAAATCCAAGATGTATATTCACGTCATGTTCCCTCTAAATATTTTATTTATTTTTGAATATGTCTTCTATTTGGTCTTGCAGGAAAAGAAAGGAACTAACAACAGTACTGACCCTCAAAAAGTGAATCACTGATATATGTCAAAACAGAAAAAAAGGAAATACTGAAAAAAGAAATAAAATAATTTTAAGAGCAATATATTCAAAGAATTTATAAGACTCAATAAGGTCACACTGTTTACTTTTTTATATGTAGAAATATAAACCACAAGTCTAAGATTATCATTAATAATTGGGTAGTTCCAAAGAAAGATTGGGGTAGAGCCAAGTATGATGTGATTCTAAAAAACAAAACTGTATAGGGGGAAAAAAAAGTTATTCTCTCATACAAATAAGGTGTGAGAGAGAGAATTGATCTAGAAGAATTAGATGGGGGCAGGACTGCTAGTTCTGGAATCCTACTCTCATAGGAATGGGTTAAAGAGGAAACATGTATAAAAGTCTTCTAAATAAAGAAAGAAATAAGAAGGTAAGGAAATAGGGAAGGGGGAGAGAATAAAGGGGGGATTTTTAGAGAGAATCTTACATCAGATCTGAGTTAAAAGACAGAACAACACATACATGTAGAGCGGAAATATGTATACATATATTTGACTTGTCAAGTATTTTAACATAATTAATATGTAGTAGACTTCCTGCCGTCTAGGGGAGGGGAGGGGACTAGGGGGGAAAAATTTGTAACGGAAAACTTTGTAAGGATCAGTGTTGAAGAACTATCTATACATGTTCTGCAAACAAAAAGCTTTAATAAAAAAATAATAAAAAATATAAATATATATATATATAATCAGGGACCATTTCAATTCTGCCTTTGTATCCTCAGCATTAAGTATAATGCCTGGTAAATAGCAGTTACTCAATAAATGCTTGCTTATAGATGGATTGATGGGGCTGACCTAATACGGGATTTCTCATAAAATTATAGAATTTAAGACCTGAAAATGATCTCAGAAGTGGTCACAAACAAAAGCTTGTGAATGTAAAACCAGACCTGGAGTCTAACAAGATCATACAACTAGTTAGTGACAAAAGGTAAAGGAAAATTCAAAACCCCTGGCTCCTTATGCACTGCTATCTCCACTAAACTGCACTGTCTCCTGAGAGAAATAGAACAATCTGAGTGTCAGAGTTTCTGGGTAATTAATAATGAATTTATTAATTAGGCTAGCAAATAATTAACAAATTAAGTCAGTGATCTCTCTCAACAACCAAAGTCAAAGACCATGAAGATCACCAAATGCTTCAATACCTTTGGAAAAACGGGTGTCTTGATAGGTAGAGATCAACCCTAATTGGTGAATAATTAATGAGGAGACCAACATATTAATAAAATTCTCCAGTTGAGGAAATCAATTGATCACGGACTCAGTCAAGCACTCAAAGCAAATGAGTTCATTTCCACCTAGACCACTCTCATTGAACAAAGATTGGAAGGGTGGAGAGCAGGCGCGAGCAATTTCAAGGACATAAGCCTAAGGCTTTTAGAACAAAAATTCACCTAGATTCAAAAATTTGCTCTCCTAGTTGGGTGGGGGTCCCACCAAAGATTGAAGGAAATGTTCCTAGAGTATTAGGCCAAGAGTATCACCAGTTCTGTGCTTCAAAAACTGACTGACCTAAAAACATTAGGCTTTAAATGAGGAAGCAAAAAGACTAAAAACTCTGGATCCTTATATTAATAATTGTTTATTAATAATAAAAATCATTTCTTTCACTCACCAAAAAATAAATAAATGAGTAAGTAAGTAGATAAATAAATATATAAATGTGTAAAGAATTAAGAGGGTAGGGGAATAGAATGGGAAATAGGGTATAGAAGAGTATGTAGATTAACAGGAACGGGCCAAAGAGGGAATAATATAAATATATGGAAGGGTATAAAAGTCATCTAAATTCAGATAGAAACAAGAGAGAATGGGATAAGGTGGGAAAGGGATAGGTTAAATAACAGGAGGGACAACGTAGTGGATAGAAATAAAGTAGGGGTGTCAAGAAGGATAAGAATAGGGTGAAGGGAGGGTGAAGGGTCAAGGATAGGACTAGCGTAAAGATAGTGAAGAAAATAAACAACAAATAATTATAGCTTAGAATGTGAATTGGATGAATTCACCCATAAAACTGAAGCATTAAAATTTTGAATTCAACAATATACTGCTTTCAGAAAATGTTATAAAATGAGAGATATACACAAACAGAAACATCAGAAGCCTAATTTATTATGTTAAAAAAACAGGGATAGTAATCATGATCTCAAAGTTAAAGCTGAATCAAAAGAGAAAAATAGAGAAACTACACTATGTCAGCTCTATTAATCAATATTTTTCTTAGGCTATTTAAAATAACTAGACAGTGATAAGGATGGAATGTTGCTGTGGTATAGGAAATGATGAACTGGTATATTTAGAATAAGATGTGAAAACTTGGACTTATAAAGGATGATGCTATGAAAAAGTAGACAAGTAAAAGAGAAAAAGAGGATAAGTAAAAATAAGCACACTTTTACATATGTGCATTGAATATAGGTGTATATAAGTATGATTACTATGCTTATGCAAATGTATGTTTACATAAGGATGTGTGTATTGCACTTACTTGTAGCCTGGAGAAGAGGGGAAAAAATAAAGTAAGCATATTTCATGAAAAATAAAGCAACATGCTAATTTTATTATATATACATTATCCACAATATATATTTTTTAAAGAAAAGCTAGCTGTACACATAAGAAACCTGATTTAACATATAATCAATCAATCCTCTTTTTCTGTTCCATTTCATATGGATGTTTCTTTTTAGTGAGTAAGAATGGGGAAAAATTTGTTGAATTCAAAATTTAAAAAAGGAAGAAGCTATCTATATGCATTATATCCATTTCTTCCTCTTCTCTAAAACCGGAAATCGGATTTCTGATATTATTATTCAATTAAAACTGCTCTCAAAAGTTACCAATGATGTTTTAAATTACAAAATCTAATGGTCAATTCGCAACTGTAATTTTCCTTAATGCCACTGACACATCTGATACTGTCAACTACCTGTCTTACAGATCTTTTCCTCTGAGTTTTCAAGACATTTTCCTTCTTGATTCTCCTACCTGACAATTCCTTTTCAGTCTCTTTTGCTGGATCACCATTCATGTGAGATCCTCTGACTATGACTCTGCTCTTCCTCTGTACTATTTCACTTGATGACCACATTAGCTCCCATGGATTTGAATATCATCTCAATGCAGATAACTGATCTATATATCTAGTCCTACTATCTCCTCAGTTTCATTCCCCAATAACCAACTACTTCATGAACATATAGAACTGGATGTTAAGATGGATAAAGTAGTACACATCTGTAATTCCTATTTAAAGACTAAAACTGACAGACTGCTTGAGCTTGTGAGCTGAGTCACAACTGGGCTAAAATTGATGAGACCTTTATTGTCCACTATCACCAAATTAGTTCTGCACCCCAACACTAGAGGGACTATTACCAGCATGCCTATCGAACACTGTTCAAGATCAGAAAGGGAGCAGATCAAAACTTTTTTTTTTTTTTTTGCTTTTTGCTGAGGCAATTGGGGTTAAGTGACTTGCCCAGGGTCACACAGCTAGGAAGTGTCTGAGACCAGATTTGAACTCAGGTCCTCCTGACTTCGGGGCTGGTGCTCTAACCACTGCGCCACCTAGCTGCCCCTCAACATTGATTCTTACAAAGCTTTCCATTACAAATTTTTCTCTCAGTCCCCTCCCCTCCCCTAGATGACAGGAAGTCCACATGTTAATTATATTAAAATACTTGACAAGTCAAATATATGTATACATGTTTCCATACTTATCTTGCTGTGCAAGAACAATCCTATCTACATGAACAAAAAATATCTGAGAAGGGAAACCCAATGCAAGTAAACATCGACAGAGACCATGAAAATGTTATGTTGTCGTCCACATTTCATATCCCTCTCTTTGGGTGCATATGGCTTTCTTCACTGAATAATTGGAACTGGTTTGAGACTTTTCATTGTTGAAGAGAGCCAAGTCCATCAGAATTGCAGATCAAAACTTCTAATCTGCTTATCAATAGTTTCAGACCATGAGTGGCTATTGCACTTACAGGTTGATGACACAAGATCCAATTTCAATAGATAAGACAAAGAAAGAGATAAAAGTATCGGGACTTGCCCACAGTCATCTTAAATCCAACATATCCATTTTTTCCCTCAAATCTACCCCATTCCAACTTGCCCCACTTCTGCCAAGAGCATGTCAAACCCAGGGCCTGTAGCCCAATCAGGTTATAATATAATTAGGAAATGTTTAGCAAAATATATAAAAATACAATACAACACAGAAAATATTAATTTGTAGTTTTCCAAGTCAACATGAGGACGAGTTTGTATGAGTTTGACTGATCTAGGACACAACAAATTCCACATACCCAATTAGTTGCCAAATCTTGTAATTTATCTCTCCCAACATCATTAGATATATATTCTTTTCACTTACAATCAACAGTCTAAATTAAGGCCCCTATCAAAATTGACCTGAACTTTTGCAATAGCCTCTTAACTGGCCACTCTGCCTTAAGTTCTCCCCATTCTAATCTGTCCTCCACAAGGCCCCCAAAGGGATTTATTTAAAATATATATCTAAACTCAACATCAACTTATTTATTAAACTCCAGTGGCTCACTACTACCTCTAAAATAAAATATAACTTCTCCGTTTGGTATTTAAAGATTTTTACAACTTAGCCCAAACTTGTTTTCTAAATTTATTGTACATTACTCCCCTCCAAACATATAGGAAAACTGGATTTCTTCAAACGGTTTTTCAAACACAACAATCAGTCCTATCTCCATGCTTCTGTACTGGCTGTTCTTCTAGGACAAGAATGCATCTTCCTCCTCAACTCCTGATTGTTGGAACCCTGGTTTCTTTCAAGATTCAGATCAATCCATCTTCTGCATGAAGGTTTTTTATGACCCCAGAAGGGGAAGATAATCCAGAAATGATTACCCCCAAATCCAAGGTTATCTGGCATATATTTGTATATATTTTTATGTTCCTTTTATCACTGGAATGTAAGGTCCTCAAGGGCACAGATTGTTTGTGTCGCCAGCACAGCACTTAACTGCTTGACTGGGTGCCATACCTTCTATCAAGAAAATGTTAAAATACACCAAGAAGTAAATATTATTCCTACCTTTATACAAGCAGCACAGTTCTGATATTCAAATTCTTCAATTAAATTACAGTCTTCCAGGACAACTTTGGTTATATGGTACTTGTCTATTTAGAGATTAAAAAAACAACAACAAACAAACCTTTGTAAAAAAATCAAATGAAAAAAGGATTGTGAAGATAGAACAAAATTGCTTTTATTGTTAGAAAGTAAGGTATTCCTCTCCTTTTAAACAAAGGAAGCCTAATTACCTAAATCAAAATGGGAAAAATGAGTAGTCTGCATTTTAGCAATATTTGAATATTATTTTCTGTTTGACTTCACATAATAAGTTTAAATAGTATGAAATCACTCTGTAAAAAAAAAAAGCGTAAAATGACAGTATCACAACACTGACAAAAGGTCTTATTGCCATTTTTCTCCTGTGAAATGAAACTTTACAAGTAGAGATTAATAACAATTATTGATCAAAATTTAAAAACATATAGAATTATCAGTTAGCTAAAATGTTTTGGTTAACACCTCCAGCAAAAGCCCCAGGTCTTTAGTCTATTTTCTTCACTCAGCATTATACCATCAAACATATAATGCACTTTTCTTTGTCTCCAGGACAGACAAAATGGTAAGAGAGCCTTGGGCTTACCCTACTATTACTCTTGGAGAAATTTTTTCATAAAGTAAGCTGTCAGACAGTGGACCAACTTTCATTACCAATAAATATGGATATTGTAGAAATGTAAACAATAACCTGAGGGCTCATTAGAAAAATGGATAGATATTTCTCTGATTTTTTTGTTCATGTAGATACGATTTTTCTTGCACAGCAAGATAAGTATGGAAATACGTATACATATATTCGACTTGTCAAGTATTTTAATATAATTAACATGTAGTGGACTTCCTGCCATCTAGGGGAGGGGAAGGGATTAGGGGGAAAATTTGTAACAGAAAGCTTTGTAAGAATCAATGTTGAAGAACTACCCATACATATGTTATGCAAATAAAAAGCTTTTAAAAAAAATAAAATAAAATAAAGTAAAAAAAAAAAATGGATGGATAAAACATGGTGCAATGAGGCCAATATGAAACTCCTCTCAGTCACAGAATTTCATTACCTTAAGCAACTTACACATTTAACTAAATTTAATTAAATTAGATCCTTGATAAGGACTGCCCTTTCTCCTTTTTAGATAATAATAATTGTAACAGATTTTATAGAGCATCCACTATGTGGCAGGTACTATGCTAAATATTTTTCAAATTCTATTTTATTTTATCTTCATGAAAACCCTGAAATGTAGATGCTATTATTTATCCTTACTTTGCAATTAAAGAAACTGAGGAAAACAGATTAAGTGACTTCCTGGGGTCACACAACTAGCAAGTGTCTGATTCTGAATTTCAACTCAGGTCTTCCTTATACTAGGCCTAGTGCTTTGTCTTTGCCAGCTAGCTACTTTAGGTAGCTAAGATGGAGAGCTGTGCTTACTTGTGTGATAAATGAAAAATAAATGACTGAAGAAACAAAAATTCCATCTTCTAAACAGACTAATTTATTAAGCAATGCATGCCAATTGTCTAACAAAGCAAGACCAGACCTTTTGCTCAGCTTGGGCCTGGCTTCCAAATACAGGGATAGATAGATTTGAATATACTAAAACAATTAATTAGATAAGGCCAATTAATTAAAAGGAAACAATACAATAATCTGATTTCTAATTGGAGAAAAAATTAGGGACTTTCCAGTTTAGGAGGGAAAGAATGAACAGATATAATTTCCTGAATTCAGAAAAGAAGATGTCCCATTCCTCAAAGTATCTGCAAACAACCAAAAATAGAAACAAATACGTGTTATGGAATATTATTATTCTGTAAGAAATGACCAACAACATGATTTCAGAGAGGCCTGGAGAGACCTATATGAACTGATGCTAAGTGAAATGAGCAGAACCAGGAGATCATTATATACACCAACAAATCTATACAATGATCAATTGTGATGGACTTGGCTCTCTTCAACAATGAGTGATTCAAACCAGTTCCTATTGTTCAGCGATGAAGATAGTCATATACATCCAGGGAGAGGCCTGTGGGAACTGAGTGTGGACCACAACATTTTAACACTTTCTGTGAATATTTGCTTACATTTTTGTTTTCCTTCTTAGGTGTTTTTTTTTTTTTTCACTTTTTAGATCTGATTTTTCTTGTGCAGTAAGATAACTGTATAGATATATATTCATATATATATTTAACATGTATTAGACTACCTGTCATTTAGGGGTAAGGGTGGGGGGAGGAGGGGGAAAAAAAACTTTTTTTGCAAAGATCCATGTAGAAAAATCACTCATATGCTCTATAAATAAAAAGCTTGAATTTATCAATAAAAAAATTAAAAAACAAGCAAACACATATTTCTATATACATATATATATACACAAACAAGATATCATGAAGGTAGAAATATTATAATCCATGACACTGAATATGTGGCACGAATACTACCAAAGAGTTGAGAATAGCATAAAAGCTGTGAACCTGGATGACTAAGAGGATGTTGGTATGCTTAATAGTAATATAGAAAAATGGAGGATAATAGGGTTTGGAGGGAAAGATGAGTTCTCTCTAAACATGTCAAGTGTGGGATGCCTATGGGACATGAAGTTTGAGGTGTCCAAAAGGCAAATGGTGAAACAGATCTGGAGCTCAGGACAGACTAATTATATTGGTAACACTTTTAATTGAATTTTGAAGCCAGATGTAATGGTTAAAAGCAAGTGAGAGGAGGGGGAGTGAAGGAACCTATTGTAGTTGGGTTTCTTGGAAAGTTTAGCCAATAAGGGAAGGAGGGGATAAAGAGGATGGTTGGATCAAGCAAGGGTTTTTTAAAATGAGGAAGAAATGGGTATATTTGTAGACATCAAGAAAAGAAACAATAGATAACAGAGATACTGAAAATACAGAGAATGAGGATGACAGAGGGGTCAATCTGTTGTAGAAGATGGGAAAAGTTGAAATCAAATGTGCATGTTTTGTGCCTTGACAAAAAGGGCCATCTCTTTATGTACAACAGGAATAAAAGAAGAGATAGTGTGGAAAGTCATATACTAAGGAACTTTTAGTTAATTACCCCAATTTTTTCAGAGAAGAACATCCCCCAGCTCAGTGGGACAAGGGGGAAAAAAACGCTGTGGGTAGCTTAAAAAGGGATGTTTGAAATAATTGATGGTAAAGTAGCAAACTGATTAGGGAGTGTGAAAGTAGGACCCATAAACTTATTAGGTTTTTGTTGTTGTTGTTTGCTGAGGCAATTGGGGTTAAGTGACTTGCCTAGGGTCACACAGCTAGAACCTGTTAAGTGTCTGAGGCCACATTTGAACTCAGGTTCTCCTGACTTCAGGACTGGTGCTCTATCCACTATATCACCTAGCTGCCCCCCATAAATTTATTGTTGACACAATTAACAGTTTCCTGATTTCTACTAGCTCCACCTAGGAACATGTAAATTGTAATAAAGGAAGTGGATGGTAAGAGTAATTCAAGATTGGAGTTAGGCATGGGATTGGGGAGATAAAAGGATTTGAGCATAAAATTGAACTGATTAATGAAGGAGTCAAGACAGAGAAAAAACCATATAACCAGTAAAGGAATCATCACTTCTAGAAAATAGAGAAGAAGATGGGTTATAGCAAGGATAAAGAATGGAGTTCGGGGTTGTAAGAGAGAAGAAAAGATGGAATGATAAAAAAAAAATTATGACCAGATAAAGGAATTTCAGAGTTCATTAATAAGGAAATATAATACTTGTGCAGGATGGCAAGGTCAAATTTATGATTATTTCTGATGTAGCTAAAGCAGAATGTTAATATAATTTAACATACTAAAAATTTATAAATTAGGGTATATGAGAGATTATCCGTATACATGCTGAAGTTTCCTAATTTGAAGGCAAGACTTGTGATAGGCAGAAGGAAGGATAATGCACTGGGGGTTGATAGAACCCCCAATAGGGGTCAAGACACAAGAATCTAAATGAATAATCAAATTTAAATGGCATGAACCTCAAGAAGAAGGGATTGTTGAATAATAATCATAGAAGATCTAGAAGTAGCAATGAACAGCAATAACTCTTAAGTCCTCTACCTCACCAGTATATCAAGGGGTATGGAGAAAAGAGCAATCAGTACTAGGAAAGCAGATGGTCAGGGTTGCAGTATCATCAGAAGGGAGCCAGGTCAAAGTAAGCATCAAAAGATGGAGGGAATGGAAAAAAAGGTTTAATATGAAAGCAAGTTTATTTAGAAAGTATTCCACAGAGGGCAGCAGAAGACTAGATTTGGAGAACATTTTTTGTTTGAGGGGGCTGGAAATAACGAAGGAGTGGACAATTAGAAATGAGGAATGAAGTTTGTACATTGGTAGCCTGGGGTTCAGAACTCTTGTTATGGGAAATTTGGCAGAATAGGAGTTAACTAACCACATAAAAATGAGCCCAGGAAAAATATCTATGGAATATCTGAGAAAGAAAGGTCAAAAAAAGGTTCAAGGAAAGTCCTCCTTCAAACTCTAGGTAAGTGGTGATGCTGTGACCTGTTGAAGACCAAGAGGCCCATCTCACAGCAGGCAGAAGCAAATGAAGGGAGCTTGTATAACAGGATAGAGGTAGCAGTGGGTGGTAACTCTTGTGCAGGGATGGCCTATAAAACAACGGAGGAAGACCCCTGCTGATTCCAGACTATACCCAAAGGGCAATAAAAATTACATGACCTGATGCTGAGTGAACAGAACCAAGAGAATATTGTACACAATAAGGACAAGACAAGGTAATAATTAACTGTAATGGGCTTGGCTCTTCTCAACAATGCAGTGATTCAAGGCAAATTCAATAGATTGAGGATGGAAAATGACACCCACAAACTATAGGGATTGAATGTGGATCAAAGCATAGTATTTTCAACTTTTTTTTGATGTTTGTTTTTCTGTACATTTTTTCCCTCTTATTGTGGTTTTTCTCATACAACATGAAAAATATGGAAATATGTTTAAAAGAATTACACACAATTCTAGTAGACTTGTGATAGAAAGCCATCTGCATCCAGAAAGAGGACTATGGGGACTGAATGTGGATTACAATATAGTATTTTCACCTTTTTTTTTTTTCGTTTCCTCACTTTTTTTTTCTTTTTCCCCCCTTTTTGATCTAATTTTTCTCATGCAGCATGATAAATGTGGAAATATGTTTAAAATAATTGCACATATTTAACCTAAGGGAGGGGAAGAAGAGGAAGAGGAGGAGGAAAATTTGGAACACAAGATTTTGCAAGGGTAAATATTGAAAATTATCTTTGCATGTATTTTGAAAATAAAAAGCTATTCTTGAAAACAGTTTTAAATATATCTAGAGAAAAAATATGTGAAACACATAATTTTCCAAAAATGAATGTTGAAAACTATCTTTATATGTATTTGGAAAAATAAGATATTATTGAATTTTTTTTTTTTTAAATTGATTCCAGACCGACACAGAGCTTGAAGAATTCGCTGGGAAGGCCATGGATAGAAAACAGAATCGAGAGAAGAATGACCAGGTATCAGATAACTGAGGCAAACTCTCTCTCTGTCTCTCTCTCTCTATATATATATGTATATATATACATATGTTAAAAGATACAATTTTATAAAGGATATGCCCAGTGGTGTGCTAGTAAATATTTAGCAATTAGCACTCTTGGGGGAGGGATTTATATGCCACATATTTTATGTTTAATCAGCATTGTTAACACTTTCTCCATTAATTTCCTCATTCAAGACCAATCAACAAAACAATAAACCAAGCCCTCATTTGTGACATTTGCCAATTTCTAAGATATGAATGCTCACTGAAAATTAAACAACTCACTCTCATAAGCTAGTTAGAGATGGCTCCATCAAATCTCTAGATTTGAGTGATACAGAGAACAGCTGTATCACTTATGAAAATACTAGTTTCTTCACAGAAAACTTTTTGGCCTGTGAAACTTACTCTGACTTGTTTTTGTGTTGACATTCCTTTTTTTTTTTCCCCCTATGTGAAAGACTTATTGATTCCAGTTTCTGCTTTTTTTTTTTTTTTTAAATCAATTATCACATACAGAACAGCTCATGTGGAGAGCAATTTGGAACTATGCTGAAAAAGTTATCAAACTGTGCATACCCTTTGACCCAGCAGTGTTTCTAATGGGCCTATATCCCAAAGAGATCTTAAAGGAGGGAAAGGGACCAACATGTGCAAAAATGTTTGTGGCAGCTCTTTTTGTAGTGGCAAGAAACTGGAAATTGAAAGGATGCCCATCAATTGGAGAATGGCTGAATAAATTATGGTATATGAATGTCATGGAATATTATTGTTCGGTAAGAAATCCAGCAGGATGATTTCAGAGAGGCCTGGAGAGACTTGCATGAACTGATGCTGAGCGAAATCAGCAGAACCAGGAGAATATTATACACAGCAACAAGACTATACGATGATCAAATTTTTTTTTTTAAATTTTATTTTAGCTGTGTGACCCTGGGCAAGTTATTTAACCTCAATTGCCTCAGCAAAAAAGCAAAAAAAAAAAAATATTTTATTTGCAAAACATATGTATGGGTAATTCTTCAACATTAACCCTTACATAGCTTTCCGTTACAGATTTTTCCCCCGAACTCCCCACCCCTCCCCTAGATGGCAGGATATCCACTACATGTTAATTATGTTAAAATACTTGGCAAATCGAATATATGTATACATATTTCCCAACTTATCATTGTTGTGCAAGAAAAATTGTATCTACACAAAAGACATATCAGATAAAGGAAACACAATGTAAGCAAACATCAATCAAGAGTATGAGAATGTTATGTTGTGGTCCACATTTCACATCCCTCTCTCTGGGTGTATATGGCTTTCTTCAGTGAACAATTGGAAGTGGTTTGAAACATTTCATTGTTGAAAAGAGCCATGTCCATCAGAATTGATCGTCATATAGTATTGTTTTTGCTGTATATAATGATCTCTTGATTCTGCTCATTTCATTCAGCATCAGTTCATGTAAGTCTCTCCAGGCCTCTCTGAAATCGTCCTGCTGGTTGTTTCTTACAGAACAATAATATTCCATAATATTCAAATACCATAATTTATTCAGCCATTCTCCAATTGAAGGGCATCTATTCAGTTTCCAGTTTCTAGCCACTACAAAAAGGGCTGCCACAAACATTCTTGCACATGTGGGGCCCTTTCCTTCCTTTATGATTTCTCTGGGATATAAGCCCAATAGAAATGCTGCTGGGTCAAAGGGTATGCACAGTTTGATAACTTTTTGAGCCAGAATGGCTGTATCCGTTCACAGCTCCACCAACAATGCATCAGTGTCCCAGCCTTCCCACATCCCCTCCAACATTCATTATCTTTTCCTGTCATTTTAGCCAATCTGACAGGTGTGTAGTGGTACCTCAAGAGTTGTCTTGATTTGCATTTCTCTGATCAATAGTGATTTGGAGCACTTTTTCATATGACTACAAATAATTTTAATTTCATCCTCTGAAAACTGTCTGTTCATATCCTTTGACCATTTACAACGATCAATTCTAATGGACATGGTTCTCTTCAACAATGATGTGATTCAAACCAGTTCCTATTGTTCAGTGATGAAGATAGTCATATACATCCAGAGAGAGGCCTGTGGGAACTGAGTGTGAACCACAACACAGCATTTTAACGCTTTCTGTGAATATTTCCATGCATTTTGTTTTCCTTCTTAGGGTTTTTTTTTTCTCTCTTTCTAGGTCTGATATTTCTTGTGCAGTAAGATAACTGTACAGATATGTATACATATATTGGATTTATCATATAATTTAACATATTTAACATGTATTAGATTACCTATCATCTAGGGGTAGGAGGTGGGGGGAAGGAGGGGAAAAGCTTGGAACAAAAAAATGTTTTGCAAAGGTCAATGTAGAAAAATCATTCATATGTTTTGTAAATAAAAAGCTTTTAATAAAAAAAAAAGACAATAGTTCATGAATCACATTTGGTAGAATTAGAAAAAAATCATGCACTCAAACATTAAAAAAAAGAAATACAGAATAATAAACACTGAAGGGTAGTTAGGTGGTGCAATGGATAGAACACCAGTCCTGAAATCAGGAGGACCTGACTTCAAAGCTGATCTCAGCTACTTAATACTTCCTAGCTGTGTGACCCTGGGCAAGTCACTTAACCCCAACTGCCTTAGCCAAAAAAAAAAAAATTATAATAACAATGATAAACACTGGAAGAAGAAAATATCAACAAAAAATAAAGATCAGTCACATACAATCACTCTTATAAACTGAGAAAAAACAAATCACCCAAATCTTAAAAGGTATAAATAATGAATGAGCACTAAAAAAGAACTAAAACAGACATAAAAATTCTCCTCCCAAAACATTATTTAGGAAACTAAAAGTAAGTTTAAAATATACATACTTACATTCAGTAAAGAAAATACTTAGCATAGGCCAACAATTTTCAGCCCTTTCCAATTTACGCAGAACTCTAAATTCTCCTGTATATTTCACCCAGTTGAAAGCCTCCTCAATTGCCAAGATTTTCTGTTATAAATATAAAGAAAAATGTTTTAAAATAAATCTCTTCCACATCAGGTGAGCTATCTAATCCATTAATCATTAAGTATTTATTAAGCACTTATTATGTACTAAGAACTGTGCTAAGTTCTAGGGAAACCAAAAAATAAAAAAGAGAAAATTGTCTCAACCATCAAAGATGTAATTTAATAGGGTGAGATAGCCCATGTACAAATAACAGGTATGAACCTGGATATGGATGTATGCAAAATACAAACAAAGCAGAAAGAAGCTAACTTTAGAAACTTTAGAAAAGAAGGTTACCTTAGGGGCAGCTAGGTGGCGCAGTGTAGAGTACAAGCCTTGAAGTCAGGAAGACCTGAGTTCAAATTTGGTCTCAGACACTTAACACGTCCTAGCTGTGTGACCCTGGGCAAGTCACTTAACCCCAATTGCCTCAGCAAAAAAAAAAAAAAAAAGTTACCCTAGAAACTAGGGCAACCAGGCTGAAGAATGACATTTTAATATTTTCCTACATAGCCCACTGTCATCCATTTAGCCAACACTTATTAAGTACCCCACACCAAGGAAGTGAACTGTGTTTTTATTTTAAATAATGTTTCTTTGTCACCAAAGCCATAAAAATTTTTTATCATGCCAGCGCAGATACATATTACATCAAAAGCTACCAAGCCCAGTCATTGGTACTACATGAATGGACAAATAAGTGATAGGTCTTCATCGTAGTCCATGCTTTTAAATTTCAAGCCAAGACAAAAGCCAAGCCAGACTTGGTATTTGTGGTCCAATACCTGGATTGGCTAGATGACTAGGCTACTATGATTATAGGTAAAGTATGAAAAAGTACTTTTTATCATTTGAATCTTACAAGAATCCAGTAGGGTAAATTTAGTCATTAATCTCATTTTACAGGTGAAGAAACTAAAGCATCAAAAAGTTACTGAAGTTGTCCACAGTAGTACAGTATCAGCCCCTGATGGCTTAGGGTCTAGCACTCTGTCCATTGCCCTCAATGTGCTTTTCTTTTCTTTTCTTCTTCTTCTTCTTCTTTTTTTTTTTTTTTTTGGCACTGAGGCAATTGGGATTAAGTGATTTGAGGCAATTGGGGTTAAGTGATTTGCCCAGGGTCTGCCCTCAATATGCAAAAGGAAAGGAAATCAGTTCAAACACCAAGCACTTCTAAAATGGGCCTGAATATCTGGTATCTGACAGCAAAAAAAGATGCTCAGAGACAAGAAAATATAAACAAAAAAAAAAAAATCCTGATATTGCTCTATGCAACATGGGTGTGGCTTTTATGTATCTGAATGTATTATCAGTGAAGAATGTAAGAATTTTTTTCTGGAAGAAATAATCCAATTCCCATAAGTACATTCAACAATCAATAAAGATTTTTGCTTCTTTAGCTTTTTATTTCATCACTTGCCAGAATTAAAAATTTCTTAGATGCTTGTACATTTTATTACATGCTGAGTTACTAACTATAAAAAAAAAATCAATTATAAATTGTCAAAGAAAAACTAATAGCTGTTCTATTTTTATCTGTTTAATGTTACTAAAAAAACAAACTTTACAACATACCTCTACTTTATTTGATTAAAAAAAGCACTATTCAAAGTAAATTTTCCCTCCTATCCCCCAAGAAATTAAAAAGGCCTATACAAAGATTTGCTTCCCTCATTCAATTACAACTTTCCTGAAATGAGGAGGGTGATTCTTTTTTTTTTTTTTTAATAAATCCCTGTCCATGGAGAGAATAGTATTATAATAAGGAAAGAGACAGATAAATGATATAATGTTTAACACTTACATTTTCTATTTTATAACCAATTCTCAATATACCACCAATAAAGAATTGATCATCCTGCAAAATAAAAAAAAATTAAAACCATAAGCAATTTTTCCATAAGTAAATATTATTTTTATTTTCTAAAGAAAAAAAAAACTCCAACATTTTGCATTAAGCTAGCAATCACACAAAGCCTATGACAAAGAGTACAATTATTGGTAAATATGACAATCACCTTCATGCAAAAAGAATCACAAAATTACAATTTAGAATTTACCTTAAAATGTTTTAATGCCAAAATCAATTAGTTACAACAAAAAAGTACTTTTTAAGCGAATACTTTTTCTTAATTCCTAACAACTATTCCCTGAAATTCACCATCTTCTGAACTTTTCTTAAGACTACCCTAGCTATCTAAAATAGTCTAAAGGATTGTAAAGTATTATAGAAGAAGTTATTAAGAGGAACTACATTATGGAGCTTTTCTAGATTTAAGACAAAAATTTAAATTGTACCTAAGGCTTTAATTGTTATTAGCCAGTTGTTTCAATCATGTCTAACTCTATCCACTGCATCACCTCGATGCACAGGCTTTAATTACATTAATCTGTATTAGTAGTGTCAAACTTCGCAGTATCATATTGACCTCAAAAACCACATATTAACATTATATATCTTGTATTGTATTTTTATTTACTTTCTTAAATATTTCCCAATTATATTTTAATCTAGTTGAGGGCACCATAAGGAGTTTTGATATTTCTGGTCTACACCAAGAATGTTTGTAAAAAAAAAATTACTCTGAGGTATAAAAGATTTTTTTCAGATACCACACCATAATTTTTTGGAACAAATTCAGAAACACGCTTATGTCATAGATGTTTATGGGGAAAATGTTTATGGGCAAAGCTATTTAATATTCTTTGATTCTCAATCCTCTAGTTTCTCTCCCAAACACCCAGCTTACAATAATTTGACAGTAATAGCTCTCAGGATGACAGAAATAAATCATATTTTTACAATTCTGAAGGAAAAGGGCTAGATTTGATGACCTCTTGAAACATCTTCTTGCTCTGTGGTACACTGGGTATTAATAAGAGACAATGAGTCAGTAAACTATTATACATATCCAAATATCCTTTTCTTAAACATTAGCATAATCACAGAATTTTGGAGCTGAAAAAGACCTTAAGCAAAACTTAATCCAATTCTTCATGTTATGAGATGAGGGGACTAAAGCCCCAGAGAAGTGACATGGACTCAAGGGCACAGATAGTGGCAGGTCTATTCCAAATTACATCACAGATGGAAGGAGTTTCAAATATGAAAGGAACAAGCATCTTGGAGAGGAATATTGCCAATTTATCCACCAAAGTATGATCAATCAATAAGCATTAATTAAGCAGGTAGATGGCACAATGGACAGAGTAACAGGTCTGAAGATTCATTTTCACGAGTTCAAATCTGGTCTCAGACATTTACTAACTGTGTAACTCTGGTTAAATCATTTAACACTGTTTGTCTCAGTTTCCTCATCTGTCAAATGAGGTGGAGAAGGAAATGGCAAATCATTCCAGTTATCTCTGTCATGGAAACCTCAAAGGTCATGAAAAATCAAATATGTACTATATGTAAAACAAAGAGATATGTGCTAGCCTACAAAAGAAGAATCCTATCCTAAAAGGAAGCTTATAATTTAGCCAGGAAAAAAAAAAGTACAAATATAGGCATATAGAAAATTGGTGATTTTTGAGGAAAATGAACAAGCAGCTAGAACTATCATAAATCAACTCATGATGAATGTATCCTTGGAAAAAAAAAAACACCAAAAAACTAGGGATGTAAAGAGACATAAATCAGTAGTGGAAAACAGCCAAAAACAGAGTGTCAAGTGTAAAAAATTATAACAGTTCATTCACCAATAGAGGGGACAGAAAGGAATAACTTACAACACAGCTGAAAAGACAGGATGGCACCAGGCCATAATACGTCTTAAATAAGAGAAAAAAGAATTTATATTTGATCCTCAAATTAACAGGTTACCTAGTAGAATTCAATGAGTAGGGAAGTGACAGTCAAATTTGTGTTTTGAGAAATTAATCTGCAGTTGTTTGAAGGATATATTGGAGAAATAAATTATTTAGGAGGCTATTATAATAATAGTCTAGGTGAGACTTATGAGTACCTGAACTAGGCCAGATAAACTGTAAGGGAAGTTAAGGAGATGAATGCAAGAGATATTGTAGAAACAGAAACAAGATTAGACAGCTAACTGAAAACAAAGTGAAGAAGAGTGAGAAGTTAAGGATAATCCTGAGGTTATGAATCTGACAGATCAATAGTGTCCTTATTTGGTGTAGGTGAGGATTTGAGGGAAAAGATGAGTTCTATTTTGAATCTGAGACATGTTACATTTTAGATGTCTCCTGGACATCTAAATGTCCAGAGGCAGTTGATGATAAGCAATTCAATCAGGGTGAAAATATAGATGTAGAAATTATCAGCAAAGAAATAATCATTAAATTCAATTCATTAAAATGTGGGTATGAGGTTACCATAGGAAAGAAGGGGAAACACATGCTAGATTCACTTCTTTTTTCTGTTTTTTAATTTTTCCCATGGTTTTTCTCTTTTGCTCTAATTTTTCTCTCCCAATATGATTCATAAAGCAATGTATAACAAAAAATAAATAAAATTACTATCATTAAAAAAAACAACAAAACAAAAAAACAAGGAAAAGTCCAGGACCGAGTCTTGGAGTACAGCCACAGATTGGGAGTATATTGGAAATGATTATCCAACAAAAGAAAAAACCAAGACAGCAGTGCTATGAAAACTGAGAAAGGTCAGAAAGAATAGGTGGCCATTCAACAAGTACTTATCACTTACTATGAACCATCAAGCACTGTATTAGATACTGGCTACATGAATACAATGGATAAAATAATTCTTTGTCAAAAAGATATCAAACAAAGAGAGGTCAAGAGGTAAGAATTGAAAAAAGGCGGCCAGATAAAGCAATTAATTAAAAGATCCTGAGTGCCTTTGGAGAAAACTATTTCAATTGGGTAAAAAAGTTGAAAGACGCATTGTAGAGAGCTTAATAAAAGTGAGAGAAGGAGAAGCAGAAGCAGATGTAACAAATGTAGATAGTTTTTCCATACTTAGCTGAGGAGAGGGGAAAGATAAGGCATTATCTGGCAGAAAAGGATCTAGTGAGGATCATAAGTATGAGTAATACACTTGAGTTGAGACTTAAAGAAATCCAGAGAAATCAGAAAAAAGTTAAGAGCAGAAAGAAGAAAGGGAGAACATTTCAGGAAACCATTGGCGGCAGTTAGGGAAAAGGCATGGAGTCTGAAGCGGGAATATCATCTATGAAGAATAGAGAGAAGGTCAGTGTCACTGAATATTACAGTCTGTATAGAAGTGTCAAGTGAAAAGAAAAAATGAAAAGGAATAAAGGGGCCAAGTCATAAAGGATTTTAAAAGCCAAACAGATATTTTATTTTATCTTCGAGGTATTAGGGAGCTAAGAGAGTTTACTAAGTAGGTAGGTAACATTGTCAGACCTGTGCTTTAGGAAGATGAACTTGATGGATTCGTGATTTAGATACAAAGGACAATATTATAAGCATATCAGGAGAGCAAGAGATAGTCTACCTCTCACATCTCACATCTCTGGAGAATGGAGAAATTTATGGCCAAAGAACTAGAGAACATTATAAGATGCAAAATGGATAATTTTCATTATATTAAATTAAAAAGATTTTGTACAAACAAAACCAATGCAGCCAAGATTAAAAGGGAAGCAGAAAACTGGGGAAAATTTTTACATAGTGTTTCTGATAAAGGCTTCATTTCTAAAATATAGAGAGTTGATTCAAGTTTATAAGCATACAAGCCATTCCCCAATTGATAGTCAAAGGATATGAACAGATAATTTTCAGATGAAATTAAAGCCATTTCTAGTCATGTGAAAAAATGCTCTTAATTGCCACTAATTAGAGAAATGCAAATTAAGACAACTCTGGGACATCACTTCATATTGGTTAAGATGAAAGGAAAAGAATGATAAATGTTAGAGGGTATGTGGGAAAAATTGGGACACTAATACATTGTTGGTGGAACTGTAAACTGATCCAATCATTGTAGAGAGCAATTTGGAACTATGCCCAAAAGGACTATAAAACTGTGCATACTCTGATCTAGCAATATCTCTACTGGGTCTATATCCCAAAGAAATCATAAAAAAGGGAAAAGGACCCATGTGTGCAAAAATGTTTGTAAGAGTCCTTTTTGTAGGGCAAGGAACTGGGAATTGAGTGGATTCTCATCAGTTGGAGTATGGCTGAATAAGTTATGGTATGTGAATGTTATGGAATGTTATTATTCTATAAGAAACGATCAGCAGGATGATTTCAGAAAAGCCTGGACAGACTTGCATGAGCTGATGCTGAGTGAAATGAGCAGAACCAAGAGAACATTGTACAGGGCAACAGCAAAGATCAATTATGATGGATTTGGCTCTTTTTTTTTTTTTTTTTTTACCTCAGGCAACTGGGGTTAAGTGACTTGCCCAGAATCACACAGCTAAGGAATGTTAAGTGTCTGAGACCAGATTTGAAAGACAATAGCTCAAGTTATCTTGTGACATCCAATCTGAAATGTCTAAAAAACAGTTAAAGACACAAAACTGAAGAACAGCAGATTACTACTGGATAAGCATATCTGAGAAGTCACAGGAGTTGAAATTATCAAGCAAAACAGTATAAAAGGGAAAAAAAGAGCCTAGAATTAAGTTCTGTGGGACCTGGATTAGGAGGCATAAGCTGGTTAAAAATCCAAAAAAGGAGGTTGAAATGGAGTGGCCAGGCTTGCAAGAAGAAAATCAGGAGAAAAGTGCCACAAAAAACCTAGAGGAAAGATAATGAAGGAAAAGATTTTGAATGGTTGCAGGGATCAAGGAGGATCAGGGAGGATGAAAACTGAGAAAGAAGCATAAGATTTGGCAATCAATAGAGCATTAATAACTTTGGAGACAGATTCAGCTGAAACAAATTAGAAGCTAGAATGTAAATAATGAGAGGGGAGGAGATGAAGGCACCTAATGTATGTTATCTTCTCAAGTAGTTTAGCTCCAAAAACAAGAGGTATGGCATAAGAGTTTGAAGAAATGGCTGAGTCAAGTGAAGACATTTTAAGACGTGTGTGTGTGTGTGTGTGTGTGTGTGTGTGTGTGTGTAGACAAAACAGTCAGTAGAGAGGGACAGACTGAAAATAAAAGAATAGGTATGATAAAGAGGATAACTGGCTATAGAGAATAGGGAAAGGAATAGGACCAAGGATGCATGTTAAGGGGTTTGGTAAGGAGAAAGAGCAAAGAAACCAGATTTCAGAGGGAGGAAGGGAGGGAAACTGCTAACCTAGATGTTATCCTTGACCGTATCATATTCTGCAACATTTCTAAAATATATTCTCTTCAGTATCCTAGTTCAGGTCCTCATTACTTCATATCTAGGCTATTACAGTAGATTTCTGGCTGGTCCACTAGCCACAAGACACCACTCCAATCTATCCTCCATTCAGTTGCCAAAGTGATTTTGTTGAAGTTCAGGTTCAATCATGTCAGCCTTCCAATTAATAAACTTCAGTGGCTCCCTGTCACCTCCAGGATCAAATGTAAATTTTCTTTTTGGCATTCAAAGCCCTAGGATAATCTGATTTCCCATAACCTTTCACCCTTCCAGTCTTTCTTACAGCTTACAACCCTCCCTTCACACTGGTATTATTCTTTCATCTAGTGACATTGGCCTCTTTTCTATATTTATATATTTTAGAAATGTTGCAGAGGTGATATCTTCGCTCTTTAATAAACTAAAACTGCTCTAACCAATTTCTAAATCTGCCATTTCTAAATCTTCATCCTTCCCACCCCATGTTCAGCACTTAAAAGCTGTGGACCACCTTTCCTCCTAGATAGATATTCTCTCCTCTCTGCATTTTTGTGACCCTGTTCTTTCCTGGTTCTCCTTCTACTTGAGGTCCCCAACAGTGTTGCCCCTCAGACAGGATGCTCCCATACACTGACTCCAGGAGTTTTCTCTCCTTGTGTCCCGAGCCTGGCACATTCTTTTGGGGAGGCATCTTTAGCATCCTTCAAGTCTCAACAAAAATGCTACCTTCTGACTTGTCATACCAGATTTCAAACTGTGTCACAAAGCAGTAATCATCCAAACAACCTTGTACTAGCTAAGAAATAGTGGATCAGTGGAATAGATTACGTATACAATACACAGTAGTAAATGATAGTGATCTTGAATCTGTTAAACTCCAAAGACCCCAGCTTTTGGAACAAGAACTCACTACTTGACAAAAACTTCTGGGAAAACTGGAAAGCAGTTGAGCAGAAACTAGGCAAAGACTATCTTCTCACAAAATAAGGTCAAGGGGCAGCTAGGTGGTGCAGTGGATAGAGCATCAGCCCTGAAGTCAGGAAGACCTGAGTTCAAAGTTGGTCTCAGACACTTAACATTCCCTAGCTGTGTGACCCTGGGCAAGTCACTTAACCTCAATTGCCTCAGCAAAAAGCAAAAAATAAACCAAAAATAAACAACAACAAAATAAGGTCAAAATGGGTACATGATTTAGACATAAAAGGGGAATACCATAAGCACATTATGAAAAAGAGTTTGCATGTCATTTTTATGAAGGAAAGAAATTATGACCAAACAAGAGCTAAAGAACATTATGAAATGCTAAATGGTAATTTTGATTACATTAAATTAATAAGTTTCTGTACAAACAAAACCAATGAAACCATGATAAGAAGGAAAGAAAGCTGGGAAACAATTTTTATAGCCAATATTTCTGATAAAAGACCTCATTTCTAAAATACATAGAGAACTGAATCAAATTTATAAGAATATACATCATTCCCCAATTGATATATGGTAAAAGGATATGAACAGGCAATTTTCAGAAGAAATCAAAGCTTTCTATAATCATGAAAAAATGTATTAAATCACTATTGTTGAAGAAATGCAAATTAAAAATAATTTTGAGGTATCACTTCATATCTCTCAGATGACAGAAAAGGAAAATGAGAAATATTAGAGATGTGGAAAACTGGAACACTAATACACTGTTGGTCTAACCATTCTTGAGAGCATTTTGGAACTATACACAAAAAAACTATAAAACTATGCATTCTTTTTGACCTAACAATAGCACTATTAGATCTATATCTCAAAGGGATTTAAAAAAAAAAAGTGAAAAGGACCTACTTATACAAAAGTTTCTACTTTAGTTTTTTTAGTGCTAACAACGAATTAGAAATTGAGGGGTCATCCATTAATTAAGGAATGGCTGAACAAGTTGTGGTATATAATTGTGATGGAATACTATTGTGCTATAAAAAAAATTATGAGCAGGATGCTTTCAGAAAAACCTGGAAAGACTTATATGCACTGATAAGTGAGTAGAACATTGTACACAGTAACAGCAATACTATATGATGATTGACTGTAAATGACTTAGCAATACAATAATCTAAGGTAATTCTGACAGACTCATGAGGAAAAATGCTATTCATGTTCAGAAAAAGAATTAATGGAGTCTGAAGACAAATCAAAGCATACTTTTTTTTTTTTTACTTTATTTTTCTTTCTTCTTTTTTTGTCTTTTCTTTTGCAACATGACTAATATGGAATATGTTTTGCATGGCTGCACATGTATAATCTATATCAAATTGCTTGCCTTCTCAATGAGGAAAGAGAATGTATAACAAAAAATTTCTAAACTAATGTCAAAAAATTTTTTGCATGAAATTGGAAAAAATTTTGGGAAAAATAAAATTCCAGTTTCTACAGAAAGTCTTTTGAAACCCTCTTCATTCTAGTCTTAATTATTTCCACTTTATCCTATATGTAGCTTGTTTGTACTTTGTCATTTCCATATTGTCTCCTCCATTAGACTGTATAACCTCTTTGTAGCCCCAGTGCTTAACACAGTGGTTGGCACGTAGGCACTTAATAAATGCTTATAGATTGACTTGTCTAACCACTCCTCAATCTCCTTTGCTGTAACATTATCCTTATTATATTCCCTAACAATGGATATGCCCCAAAGCTATCCTGGGTTCTTTTCTCTTAACCTTCTCATTTGTGACCTTCTCAACTCCCATGGATAGAATTATATTTATGAAGATGATTCATATCCCTGGTCTCTCACCTAATTTTCAATAATGCATTACAAGCTACCTGTCAAAATATCAAATTGGAGGTCCCATAGGAATTCAAAGTCAACATCTAAAATTGAATTTGTTATCTTTCCTTCTAAACCAACTTCCACACTTCCCTTTTACTATCATGGACACCACCATTCTCCCAGTCATCTAGGTTTGCTTCAGTAAAATAATCAGTATCATCCTCAACTCCTCCTGTTCAGTCACTTAATCTAAAAATTCAATTATCTGCTAAATCTTTTTTCTTCTATAACATTTTTTCATATGTATTCCCTTCTTTCCAGATATAGCTATCAATATAGGTGAGATGCCTATTACCTCTAGCTTGGATTATTCCAACAGGCTAATTAATTAATATCCTTATCTCAAATTTCTCCCCACTCCAATTCACCCTCTAAATATCTGCCATAGTAATTTTCTCTAAAATATGTCTAATATATCACCCTTTCTGTTCAATAAACTCCAGCAGCTCTATTATCTCTAGGATCTAATATAAATTTTGGCATTTTAAGCTTTTCTTACATATTAGTCCCTCTTATTCCTCCCCCATCCCATTTTACTGTCCAGCCACATTGATCTACTTGCTGTTCCTTACTCATAATGCTCCATCTACTTCACAATGTTGTACTCAATGTCCCCTTTTCCTTGAATCCTCTCCCCCTCCTTACGGCCATCTTTTGGAATCTCTGGCTTCCTGCAAGACTCAACTAACCAGCTAAGGTTATTTTATATCTACTCTATATAGATCTCATACATGCTTACTTATGAACATGTTGTCTCCATTCCAATAAACTCCTTGAGAGACTCTGTTTTTCTTTTTTCTTTATGGTATTACAACTAGTTAGCACTGGTTTGGCTAACTGATAATAAATAACTTAAGTTATTATGTTGATATACATTGATGTGACTATCAGAAACATACCAGGTTATAAAAACTAGTTTTAACAAAGTACATAAAGTTATGCTTCGTTATAATGGATCCTTAAAGTGACACTTACCACAACTTTCTTTGCCAAATCTACAATATCTTCCAGCAATTCAATATGCTGTAGTCTCTTCAAACTTAATTCACAAGTACTAGAGCTGTTTAAAGAAAAAAACTGTTTTAGAAAAGGGCAAGGTTTTATATTGCCTGATTCTGACCTTTAACATTAAAATTCAACTGTATATAATTGTAGCTGACATTTTAAGGCTTACAATGTGACTTATAGATTTTATCTATTTGATTTTGCTAACTGAGCAAACTACTACACCTTCTCCCTCTGCACAGTACTGATGATTATTTATATTAACAAGCTTCAAGTTTATCTTTTCATGACTGACTGTTTCTAAGTTTCTAATATCTGGAAATATTGATTAGAAATCAACCTTAAAGGGATTAACAGTTTATATCTAACAAATAAATTTAGTAAAAGAATGTTATGAAATAAGCAAATGCAATTCTTCTACAATACTTGGCATTGGTGAGGATTTTACTAGTTACGAATGCAGTCTAGAGATATGTGAAAAAACTGTCAAGACCAGATGAGAGTAATAAAATTGGTTAAAAGAATGTAAAGAGGTAGAACTAAATAAATCACCATTTCATACAAGCATGTGAAAAATTAAGAAAAACAGATGTTAAATAATTGTTAGAATAAAAAAGGGATTAAAGGTATAATAAGAAATTAATCATTAAAAAATAAATATAAGACTGTGAAAGTGATTAAATAATATAAGAATGGGTCCCATAATCTCTGTCCTTAATTTTATTTATGTATTTAAATATATTTTGTTTAATATGTTTAAATATAAATACCTAAATTTATCTAGCTATTTAAATGTAGCAGATATCTAAATGTACCTCACATACTTGAGAGTGGAAATAAGTAGATGAACCATATTATCTCAAGCTTTTTTTCTACGTTTAGGATTCATTCTTCAGAAAAATACAACATTCTTTCAAAAGTCAAAGATAGCAACAAAAATACATAAAAAAAAACCCATGTCTTACTTACCTGACGTCTATACAAGGATGCAATTGAGACACTACAGGATTTTGTTCTCGTTGAAAAAGAAGTGGCCAGAAGATGTATATTTTAATGACATCACAGTAATCTCGAAGGACATGTAGTGGCTTACTACACCAGATTTTGCAGATATCCAGTTCTTTATTTTAAAAAAAATTTAATATTAGTAGGCTTTTTGAGTAGAAAAAGAAAGGTAAATAACAAAGCATAGATTTAAAATGAGAGGAAACTGATTAGTGAAAATATCTTCCCCTCATTTTATATATGCTAGAAAAACTAACTGTTGTTCAATATTTTTTGGCAAGTTTTCTTAAAAATAGATGGAGATTTTTAAATGTAAAATAGTTATAGGAATAAAATTTTAAATAAGTATTATGCCCCCCAAAAAAGTATTATGCCCCATAAAAACATGGATAAATTTTTATTAATCTCTTATTACACTATTAATAAAATAAAGGTCCAAGTGCTAAACTACTCACCTAAATTTGCCTTAACTTGTGAATATTTTGCAGGATATGCCCCACCCTGAAAAAAAGAAAACCATGTTTGTTATTCTTTTGTAAAAACATTGTGGCATATTCAATTTGACTAATAAACTATAAATTAGCTATGCAAAATAACAACTTATGCTATGTTTTAAATTTCTGGATTAGGCTACTTCTTTCAACCTACAAGTCAGCAGGTTCTTTTCCAGGAGCTACCATGCTCCAACAATTTTCAATTATCCACTTTTTTTTTTTTTTTTTTTTTGCTGAGGCAATTGGGGTTAAGTGACTCGCCCAGAGTCACACAGCTAGGGAATGTTAAGTGTCTGAGACCAGATTTGAACTCCGGTCCTCCTGACTTCAGGGCTGGTGCTGTATACACTGTGCCACCTAGCTGCCCCATAATTATCCACTTTTGATAAAAAATACAATTATGACCTCTCATGTAAAGGGGTTAAAACTCAAATCCATTTCTGTTTCTATTCTGATCACACACCCCTCTTAATTTTAATTAAAATGGTCTTCTGAGAAATAAAAATGCAATGAAGTTAGCTATGGCCAATATAGTACATTTCTTGTACTATTTTTAAGTTTTTATGGTATTATTTTAATTTTTTTATTCTAAACTTAAAACACACACAAAAAAATTGAAATTTCTATGGATACAAAACAGAAAGGTAAATTCTACTGCAGTACCATGAAGCTATTTGCTATTCTAGAGCATGTAGAAAATTAGAATATAACATAGCAAATTCTTCATATTACTTTCAAAACTGTCCTTGACTATTATTTCCTTTTTAACTTCCTTCTTTTCGCTATGTATTTGAAAAACTAGTTCAATGACCATTTTTTGCATCACTACTGCTAGTCTTCTCTTCATATAATTCCTATGTCTCCAATTAAAAACCAAGAGAGATAAAACCTTTTAATAAACTAAAAATCAAACAAAATAAATCCACACATACAGTAGTCATGTCCAAAAATAGGTTTTATTATATAAATGCTTTGCCATAAGTCCTCTAGAGATATGGCTGGTGATTACATAAATTAGTTAAGTTTATCAAAATTATTTTTAAGTACAATGTTATTCTCCTAGATCAGCATATTTCATTCTGAATTAGTTTATGCTAACTAGGATTCTCTGCAGTTATCTCTTTAACCACTTCTTATGACACAATATTTCATTACATTCACATACAACAATTTATTCAGCTATTTCCCAATTTCTGGGTACCCCCATCAGTTTCTAATCCTTTGCTGTTTTAAAATTCAAAAGTCTATTTTGCTTTGCTTTTCCAGTATTATTTTCTTTTACTCTAATTTTTCTTTCTTCTCTTTAAACTCTTAGAACAAATCCACATTGAGGATCTCCATTTTTCTTATTTTACTCTCTCAACTCCTTATGAAGAAATTAAGGCTGTAAAAAAATCCAACACTTGTTTCTTCTCCCAACAGAATATTAATACTATATCATCATACCACTCTACAACTGCTTAAATAAATTTACTTTTCTAGGTTTCTCTGGAAACAAGTTTATATTTCAAAGTTCCTGCTCATCATCAGAAATGTTTTCATCAGAGAGGTCTGGAACAGTCTTCTATTTGAGCAGTTAGAAAATTATGGCCTAGGGGCAGCTAGGTGGCGCAGTGGATAGAGCACCAGCCCTGAAGTCAGGAGGACCTGAGTTCAAATCTAGTCTCAGACCCGTAACAGCTGTGTGACCCTGGGCAAGTCACTTAACCCCAATTGCCTCAGCAAAAAGAAAAAAAAAAAAATTATGGCCTATAAATCAAAACCTTTTTGTATGGCTAGTGAGTTGAAAATAGTTTAAACAATTTTACAACAATATAATCATGCTTATTCAATTATATATCAAGGTACAACAGTACAACAGAGTAAAGTAAGTTTTAACAAATATCCTATGTAGTACTCTCATTGCTTCTCACAGGGATTCAGCTCACAATAAATTGTAATGCAGTTATAATTCAATGTTGTTTTAAGTGTTACCTGTATCATAGTACCACAACATTTTTTCATTGCAATATATACTTATGTTGAAAAAAGGGGAAAAAAATTATTACAATTTTTTGAATTCAGGATTGAAACGGAAGTTTTTCTGAACAAGAAGAACCACCTTCAACCATTAATATCAAACACTGAATGGCTTTGGAAATTAATTTTTGTTGCAGACTTGATAATGTTTCTTAATGAATTCAACCTAAAATTACAAGGTAAAAGAACACTCATATATAAAACTTATCAACAAGTCAATTCAACAACATTATATAAATCACAAGTAATGTCATATACTTCCTATGTTGTCAAACATTAAATAAGAGATCTCCATTCCCATACAAATTTACAGTAAAACTACAGGTCCAGGAGCCTTTTTCTGGAATTTGATTCAGGTACAAAAGAAATTTCCAAATGTCCACTTAAATGTGCAGTTGAAGAAATTTTACCAACCTTCAACTGGAAGTGATCAATCTACAATATAATGACTTATTACAAGTCAAACAATTATATAAATTGCTTTCCATGAGACAAATATGTTAAATATTATATGTTCATAAACTGATATCAGTATTTGGCAGTGCCCTTCTGTGTGAAAAGACATTTTCAAAGATGAAATATGTAAAATATCATTATAAATCAGCATTAACAGATAAAACATTTGCAATCAATAATGATGACAGGGAATAATTTTGAATCCCAATTAAGTGAAATGTTACCCCACCAAAAAAATAATTCAACTTTTCTCATTGACATGTATTACAAAACAAACTATATACATATTGCTATATTTTGAATCTAATCAATAAAAACTTTTTGCAAATTTGTTTTCGTAGAATACTTTCAATTTTGCCTATTAGCCCACAAAGCCAAAAATACTTACTATCTGGTACTTTATAAAAAAAGTTTGCCAACCTCTGATCCACTAAATCCACTAAAGTTCCCTTATGGGATTATACTGAGTTTTGCCAGCTAAGTTATTCATGGTTATAAATCTAGATTTTGGGACATCTCCAGATCTACAATAATTTTTTTAAATATTAGTTTTATATTAGCTTCTTCGGGTTACTTATCACTCCAGCTTTGATTTCTGATTTAGGCCTTTGTGCCAGGATCAAGGTTCTTAACCTGCTGCACTTCTGGCCAAGCTCATTGAGGCTTCTTGGTTTTATCCTAGTTCCCTTGGGTTACTGTGCTGACATATACTTTACAAGACTAGATTTGTCCCTCCCTTGACTCCAGACCTTGGATGCTCATAGCACTGGACCTTCAAGGCCCTCTATTACTACTCAGGCCAGAAGGCTTTGGATGACCCCACTCATCTCCTTTGCTTCTAGAGCAAAAACTCATGCAGGCTATACGTTTCTATAACCAAGCTCTGGTTATTCTGGGAAGCTACTGGCTTGTTTGCCTTTTCTGGCTTTGCTAGTGTCCCCCATTCCTATTGCCCATGGGCTTTTGGCTGAATTTTAGTGCATTTCTGGAATGGAAGAATCACTGTAGTTTCTCATTGTGCGTGTTTTTTCTTTTTTTTTTTTTTTTTGGGGGGGGGTTCTGTTGTAAACTTTAGATTATTTTATTAGAGGTCAAGCATCAATCTTAAGCTGGAATTCCTTGTTTCATTACTTTTTTTTTTTTTTAATACAAAACAAAGATCTATTTTATAGTCATTGCTTCTCTACTGAAATAATCCCACTTTGATATTTCACTGTGGCACAAAAGTAGTCCAGAGTTTTCAAAGGTAACTCTAACACAGCACAAGCTCTGGCTTTCTATCAGTCAAAAGATATTTGTGGTCTGAGATTAGTCTAAGTTTGAAGAAGATTAAAAACAGATTTCTCGCTAAAAAAATGACTAGAAAGTTACATCACATTTCAGAGATCATCCAACACAAATCACATAGCTGCAACATGAAACAGAAAATTAAGTATCCATCCAAAAATGAGAGATCCTTTAATTACTGAAATAAACTTCAGGGATCTGAATTCCATACTGAGAAATGTTAAATAAGAGTGTCTGGGAGCATTTATGTTTCAAGAAGAAATTATTGGAAATATTGCTTGAATATACAGTTTTCAATTAATATTATGAATCAAAGGTAAGTACTGATCAATAAACAAGAATTTACTAGGGGCTTACAATGTGACAAGGCTGGCGCTGAAGATACAAAGATAAAAATGACAGTTATGGTCATCAACTAACATACAATTCTACTAAAAGAAGTAATATGTATATCCAAGTATATAGAAAAGGGGGAGGCCTACTAACAGCTAGGGAAGGTCAGGAAAAGCATCTAGGAAGTAGTATATATTTCTTGTCCTTTCTTTCACTCTCTTTTCTATTTGGAATTTTATTACTCCTCTCACTTAATCCCTTCTAATCAGAGAGGACCAATTATCTTAATAACTGACAGATATAAGAAAGTCAGTCCTTCATTCACATTAGCTTTGAATATGAACTTTTAAAATGCATTTGATTTTTTTAAAAAATGCTTACCTGTTCACAGCAAAGTTTAGTAATGCGAACGTAGCTGCTGCCAATTAAATCTGCTTCAGTTATGGAAGTCTCCATTGTACATGATCCTAAAGGCCATCAAAAACAAATTCAAACTCCCAATCAGTAAAGTAAATAAAAGTTCTGAAAGTGAATTTTATCTTCATCACAATCAAGACAATAGGAGAGATAACCACAGATTTTTTACAGAGTACCTGAGGTGGGTGGAGGATAGTAGAATGGGAAAAAATACTGGCTCTAGGAGCAGAAGCCCAAGTCTCAATTCTCTGCTCTGGGCTTCCAGTCAAATGACAATATGAAAAGTTTTAGAGGAACCCAGATATTCCATATATATTCCAATCAAGATCAAAAAGAGTATTAGACAATAATTACTACTAAAAGAAATGCAAATCAAAATTACCTTCATCCAAATATTCAGCAAATTTGCAAAGTTAACAAAAGCAATGAATAGTCAATTTTGGAGAGGCTATGGAAAATCAGAAACACTAAAGCACTGTTGATAGATCTGTGAATTGGTACAATTATTCTAGAAAGCTATTTGAAAATTAGTGGAAGGGATTAAAAAATGTTCATATCTTTTAATCCAGAAACTTTACTACTTAATAGGTGAGGAGGTCATTAATCAGAATACCTAGGCCTTAACTAGGCATTTTGTTCCTTGCTGGGCCAAAATCATCATAATGTTACAGTGTCCAATCAAAAAGCCATGTTATGATGCCTAATCCTCCCCCCATATGATTTCCCTATAAAAGACTTGCACATACAGTATAACCCAGATAGCCCCCACAAATGCTTATTAGGATGCTAACTCCATTTTTAGGGTTAGCAAGCCAATCAATGGCTTAATCCCCCACTTGCCATACCTTAATGGTATCTTTAACAGCCTCTTATGCCCCTTACTAAAAATCCTTATGGATTTAACTTGCTCTTATCAATGTAATGAAATCTCTACCTCTTGATTAGGAGATCTAAGCCTACAAATTCTTTTGAGATATCCCGAGGTACCAGTTTACAACCCCAATATAATTTTGGAGTCCAACACCCCAATCCCAACATAGGCATGTAACCCAACAAGGTAAGAGACAAAAAGAAAGGCTTAGTATGTCAATTACATGAAAGTGCTAGAATATTACTATGAGAACTGGATGAGGATTTAGTTTCCACAGTTGTTAAAAAAACAAAAACAAATAAACAAACAAACAAAAAAAAACCTAAGAAATGAAAGCTAAAGGTTAGACTGAGGTGGAACAAAGGAAGCTTATAGAGGGAGGTCATAAATTAGAATAAGAAACATGCTATTGGTAGATGTATAAGATATACACAACTAAATAAGGGTAAAAGAAAATAAGGGCTAGGGTCACCAGAAATATGGGGAATGGGGAATTGTAATTAAGGGAAGGACTGCCAATATAGTCATTTACAGGGAATTATGACCAATAAAGTGAATACCAAAGGGAGATGTAATCAGGGGAGGGGACTCACACTCAAATGGAGAGAAATTAGACAGTAGGCTGTAACCTCTGTAGTACCCAGCCCATGGGAAATCAGGGGAGGGGCTTGCATTTCGGACAGGGTACAGAAAGTTTTTCTTGGTATTTTAAGGCTACTTCCAGATACCAATTCTTGCAAGATCATGAATAAAAATCTTTTCCTGGCTTCATCAGCCAGTCTACAGAATTCTTGGTAAAAGGCTTGTTTCTTCCATTACTTTACCCTAAGAAAAGCTGAAAGTGAAAAAACAAAACATGCAATGACACATATGAATGGGGTATCGAAAAAATACAAAGAAAACAACACACATAATGACTACAATAACATAAATGGAAAGATCATCAACAATAAAACAACTGAAACAGAATGATGAGAAACTGGAAATATGTTTGGTCCATAAAAGAAATTAAAACTCTCCCTACTCTTTTGTAGAGGTCCATAAGTGTGAAATATTACATATAAGGTTAGCTTTTTTGTGTTAATCAATTTTACTGAACTTTTTTTTCTTCCTCTTTTTCAAAATAACTAACAGATCAAGTAAAGATTAAGAAATTCAAAGAGGGATTTACTACCTAATTCAAAAGTATGAAAGAATATGGAATCTGATCTGGAACAAAAATCCCAAATCAATATCTGAAGCTGCACATAAATAAACAGAAAATGCTAAACTTTATGAAGAATTATGATCTCTGAAGAAATGGCAAAGAGGTAAGTCTTTTAGCTTAAAAGAAAGGAAAGCAGCAAAAAATGGATTTTTCTAACCTATTTAAAAAAAAAAAAAAAAAAAAAGGAATCAATCTTGGAAGCGGAAAGTCCAGAGGGTTTCAGTCCAAAACAACAACTTACATTAACTCTGAGATAATCCAGACCAAAACAAAGACCTAGCTGGCTGGGCCTGGGATTTTTTGTTGGTCAATCAAAGTGAGCCACAGTGACCTGGATTAGGGCATATTTTGGGGTTCATGGGCTAAATTTTTCTTAAGAACCAGGCCTTAAATCTAAATCACAAACATGTGTTATATAGAATAAACGGAAATAATTAACAGTAGGAATACACTAGAGTCAAGAGGAATTGGAAAAGGCTACAAAGTTAAAAAATATAAAATATAAACCTCTTTTTAACCTTATTCCATTTTTATTCTTATTCTCTGTATAACTTTATGTTTATTACTCCCCTCTACAAAACTCTACAATTAAAAATCAACAAATATTAAGTACTTACTATGTGCCAGAAACTATGTTAAGTACTGGGGATAAAAGGAAAAAAAAAAAAAAAGCTTTGACCTTTTAATGAAGGAAATAATACTGTAAATAAATAGGCACATACAAAACATAAACTGAATAAATGAAGTTAACTGAAATGGAAAGATTTCAGATTGGGGACTGGGAGGGGAAAGCCAGCTATATTGGCCTATTGGTTCACAATCTATATATATATATGCCCTTTCTCTGTGGCTTTGTACAGGTTATCTTCTGTTTCCTATTTAGTGCAAGTGCCTGCTTAATTCTGGAGATCTACTAAAGACTAATGTTTTTCTCATCCCCACCTTTTATTTCATTTATTAACTGTTCTTTAAATGTAAAATATATATATATGTTTTCTTTCCCAATTAAAATGTAAGTTCTTTGAGGGCAGGGATTATTTCACTGTGTCTGTATCTCCTGAACCTTGAGCCTTCAAAAAACAATTATTGATTAACTGAGGTTTCTTCCACTTGTGTCATACATCAGCACTCCATCACAGCATGAACTGGACCTAAGATTCTGAAAGATCCTGTCAGTAAAGAGCTTCCTCTATTAGATGTTACAAAGCTGAAAAAGCAAGAAGGAAAAAGGTCTATTTATCCTCTGAAGTATCAAATCTATTAAAGTTCTGAATGGCTCACCATTCAGTTGCCAGGGAAGTTGCCTATTGCTTCTCTTAGTCATCTACTAGTTAGTGAAGACAAGATTATCCATAATGATAAAATCACATATCCTTTAAATATTGGGTTATGAAGTTTGCAGAAACTTATTGTCATCTACTAGCTTACTATAGAAAAGAATATACACATTCTTTTCATATTGATCTGGACTTTTCTTCAATTCAAAAAATATAGTACTTAATGATCACCTACTATGCATGTGACTGGGGATTTCTTGTCTGTTTAGATTTTCGAACTAATGTAGGGACTGCTTCCTTTACTGATAAATGGTAATTGGTCTGTCACTTAAAATCTTAGAGAACTTGTATAACTGAGAAATTTGTTCATTCCCATGTACTTAGTGTGTAAAAGAAGCAAGATTTGAATCCTTTACTTTGGGCTGTTTAGGGATGATGTTAAGGATACTAAGCCCCAAGGGACATAAAGGGAAAAAAAAAAAACAACAAAAAACAACAGTTCCCAACCTCAAAGAGGTTACACTTCTGACTCCACAGTTATGAACACTGATATGCTTTTAAAAGTACAAGTTTTTGTTAAGTTAAATGAGCAGGCCCTGACGCGTATCCTTAGCCGTCTAACCCATTTTCGGCATATCCATCTGATTTCCCATGTCCCACCCACATATTATTAGACACAATCAGCCAAGTCTCCCAACTCCACCTCTTTCTCCATACCCACCCCGGGGAAGGGGAAAATGCTCAAAATAAGCTGAGGTGGCTGGAAGAAGAGAGGAGGAGCAAGGAGCAATGGATGCCCCGTCTTGAAGGTTTTATTTCTTGTCAGGCATTATTACTCCAGCAGACAGACTAGCCTGGACATAACGGCCTCTCCACAATAACAAGTGGCAGAGGAATATTTGCATTTACACACACAAGTGGGGGTGCACAAATGATGGGCAAGATCAAGGAAAACGCAGGTGGAAAGATCACATAAGCCACACACAAAGACATATATGAGGAAGGGAAAGACCGACGGGCTACATACGTGCAGACAGGAGGGGCACCTATACATACACGAAGGGTGTGTGCAAACACCCAAGTGAGACAACACTCGCTGCGGGAAGGCCACAAGCAGCCAGAGGGGAGGGTCGTTTGGACGCGTCTATGTACAGACACAGACATACACAGAAGCGCGCGCGCACGCACACACACACACACACACACACACACACACACTCACCGAATCCACCACAGGCGAGCTTTAATCCGCGTCCAGGTTCAGAAGCAGGTCTCGGTCCAGAGGCACCCGTCAGCACCACGTCACTGAGCCCAGAGCTGGGAAGGGAGAACAGCGAGGAGAGGAAGACGCTGAGGAGTCACGTGGGCAGTGCGCAGGCGCGCCTGGCTCCGCCCAGGCCCGCTCTGACTTCTCCCCCCTTTCTTCCCGCCCCCCCTGCCGCAATCCGCCCCGCCCGAAAGTCCCAGCGCGTCTTGCAAAAAAAGCTCTAGGTAGTGAGTCCCCCTCCCCGGCTTCCTGGGCTCCAGCGGTGGCACCTGCGCACACAAGTTCGGCCTAGCGGTTCTGAAGCTGGCACGAAAGAAAACTGGTGCGTCACGATGTTAATGACTGTAGGAGAGAAGAGGTGCCCCTGATACGTTGTCACCTCTCCTTCCTCCTCAGCAGCATCCCCCCAGACTGGGACAAAGCTCCCTCCTCACCCCGGCCCTGGAAAGAAAATAGAGCCCCTGAGAAATACCGAGACGCCCCCAGGGCCCGAGGGGTTCCAACCCCGAAACACGAGCCTCACCTGGGTGGTGTGTGCTCCGAGCAAAGGGAGACAAGTGGGTGGGGTCCAAGGGGAAAGAAAGTCTCTAAGGAGCAGAACAGCAAAGTTAATAGCAGAGCTCTAAAGGAGATTAATCGCACGTGATCAGCTGTCTTCTGTTTCCTTCCTACAGGTTCCCTAAAGCTAAAGAGACTATGGTTGAAAATTCACCATCACCATTGCCAGAAAGAGCGATTTATGGCTTCGTTCTTTTCTTAAGCTCCCAGTGTGGTTTCAGTAAGTATGACTGAATAAGGAAATGTAACATATGAATTTGTGGAGCTAAACTCTGCTTTTTCTTTATAATACTGTGAGGTTCTGACACCTGTAAAACATCAAAATACAATGCAGCCTGTTTTACCTTATTTTTCACATTAAGTTTTGTAGTGCATAGAAAAGGCACTGAATATGAAAGTAGAGAATCCTGCCTTTGTTATTATCTATATGAGCTTAAGTCACTTACCTTCTCTGGACTTCACTTTCCTTACTTTGCATCTGTAAAATGAGGGCATTGGGCTAGATGATCCTAAAAATCCCATCCAAATAGTAATCTGTGACCCAAGTAGAATGTTAAAAAAAAAATTGAGAAAATTTTTCTTCACTGTACATATACCTGCTATAAGAGATTTTTGCATTACTATTTAGAGGATTGATCCTGAAATTGGAAAGATAAGATTAAAAATCCTGTCTGATGCCTATTAGTTAAGAAAGTGGGTAAATCACTTACCTTCATGTTAACCCCAGCAGCTCATCAAGATAAACTACTCCTGAGTTGCTGATCTGCATTAGTAAATTATAGATAATTTCTAAATGGAGAGTTTTATGCACTAATGAAATCATCTGGACCTGATGATAATAATATTTACAAAAGCTAAATTGCAGACCTTTTCAGAAAAATACAAATTTTGCAAAGCAAACCCTAACTCTTTGTTAGAAATTTGTGTTTGAAATTTGGAGTAATAAATATCTCTGACCTGTAAGTGAAAGTTTGCAGTTTGAGCAGTTCCAAAGTATTGCCCACAGCAGACTCTGAGACTTACCTGTGGAATTCCCTAAATGTCCCATTCCAAAGCTCTTTTGAATTTTTAGACCATTATGATTTTGGTTGACTATTTCACTGGAATATTATTAAAAGTAGAATGCTTTGTCTTTCAGAAGTTTTAGTTATAAGATACAATTAACAGGAAATCTCTAATAATTTGGTGAGCTCTTCATGCAACTTTAATGATCTAGCCTAGAGAAATTGGAAGGGCATTCTATTAAGAATGAGCTTCCGGGGATAGCTAGGTGGTGCAGTGGATAGAGCACCAGCCCTGAAGTCAGGACGACCTGAGTTCAAATGTGGCCTCAGACCCAACACTTCCTAGCTGTGTGACCCTGGGCAAGTCACTTAACTCCAATTGCCTCAGCCAAAAAAAAAAAAAAAAATTAAAAAAAAAAAAAAGAAGAGTGAGCTTCCTTGAAGGGATCTTATAGATAGAAAACCAGGAGCTCTGGATGACTAAAATTCAGGGAGATGAAATTTTTTAGAAAACTAAAGGTGTTCTTTTGTCAGAAAAAATGAGATAATAGAGCAGTGCATAATTCTCTTTTCCATTTTTCAATGTGTAGCAAGAGGAATAGAAGAAATATCTCCTCTTTTCCATCCTCAACTCACTAGAACAGTTTATGACAATTTGCAGCTGAAGTAAATGGTGTAGGTAGATCTTTGTACAAACCAGCACAGAAAGTAATTCATGAACTCCAACTACTAGGATTTCTTTTTCAGTCTTTTGTATTTTATTTTATGCATTTAAAAACATTCATTCAGAAGGGGTCCAGAGGCATTACTAGGTTGCCAAAAGGGACACAAAGCAGGTTTAGAACTTCTGTTTTAGAAAAAAGTTTTCCTAGTAAAGAATTTTTCCTTGAGGGGCAGCTAGGTAGTACAGTAGATAGAGTACCAGCTCTGAAGTCAGGAGGACCCAAGTTCAAATGTGATCTCGGACACTTAACGCTTCCTGGCTGTGTGACTGTGAGCAAGTCACTTAACCCCCCAATTGCCTCAGCAAAAAAAAAAAGAAAGAAAGAAAGAATGAATGAATGAATGAATTATTCCTTGAAAAAAAGGAGGAACATTCACATCATCTTTCTTTTCTTTTTAATTTTGGCTTTCCTAATTGTTATCTACATTTCTTATCCACAAAAAAACACAATGCTGGTGTTTTCCAAAATCATTGAATTACAGATATAGGACTAGAAGAGGCCTCAAGGACCATGTTCACCACTCTCATTTTAGAGATACACTGAGACTAAGAGAAGATAAATGACTTTCCCAAGATCATACAGTTAAGACCATCATGATGTGAACCCAGTACTTTGCAGTCAGTCAGTAAACATCTGGTATTACATTTGACTCCTGCCATACCTCCTTTAGGTAACATCTTTCATTCAGAGAAGATCTCTGGTCACACCCTTCACATCCCACTAATTCTGAACTCCTATAGGTCATCATCTAAACTCCATTCCTTCCACCCTACCTCTTGATTCCTTATTGCCCTCTTTCTTCACCCTTCCACCCCAAAGTTTCAACCAGCCATCCAGCCCTTCCATTGTATTCTCTGGAATACTTGTTCCATAGGCAACAAATTTCCCGTCATCCTAAATCTTTTTCTCTCTCAGTTCTGTCTGTTCAAACCTTTTGCCCTCTGATGAGCCAGCCTCCCTGGCCATCCTTTCCAGTGCCAGCTGTATCTTCATGAAGGAAATAATTGCCACCTCCATATTCTCTCCATTCCTTTTGTCACTCAGTATCCTCTCCTTCTTTGAGGTTCATTTTAATCAAAATCCTGGTAGCAGTTGTCTGCATGTCTCCCCTCACCCAGGGTCACTATCCTTCCTGGCTCAGAGTTTTTCTCTCCTCCCCAACTCCTGCCTTCATCCTAGATGACTTCAGCATATAAATTGACTCTCTTTCTACCACCCTAACTACTCAGTTCCTCAAGCTTTTTACTTCTTATAAGCTATTCCATCACCTCACTTCAGCCACACACAAAGATGGTCCCACCTTTAATCTTGACATCACCCACAAATGTACTACTTTATGTTTAAAAATTCTTTAAATTTTTATGTGATCTGCTGGCTTTTCATCTCTCCCTTTGCTTTCCTTTACAAAACTCTAGTCTTTTTCCAGACTGATTTCTAATCTCTCAGACCATCTCCCCTGCACTAGCTACTTTCCCCTCCTCTTATCTTGACCCTTTGGTGAACCAATCCAATACTACATTGTCCTCCTCTCTTGAGTCCTTACCTCATGATTATTATGTCACTGATTACTCCCAGCTTTTCTAAACCTTTTCATGTCTTCTCAAACCATCCAAGGTTCTCCTTCCTCCACCCTCTCTGGTGAGAATCTTGTCTCATATCTTAAGAAAAACTGAAGCCTTTGCCATGAGCTTCCTAATGGAATTCCTCTTTATTTCATATCACTCATTATTCATTCTGGCACTACCTTTTCCTTCCCTCTGTTTCACATGATGAAACTTTTAAGTTAACTGCTCTATTTACTTAAGTGATCCCTGCTTCTTATCTCTTCAGACAGATTTCTCCTTCTGTAATCCTCACCATATCACTTTCAGTCTCTCCCTGAATATTGTCTATACTACCTACAATATCCCCATGTTTCCCCCAAACTGAAAAAAATCCTTGCTTGCTTCTTTCCTTTCATCTTCTGCTCTTTGTGGCCTGCTGGCGAGTTAGCCTGCCTCAGGTCTCTCCTTAGTCCAAACCATCATCCATTCAGCCATCAAAGTGATTTTCCTAAAGCATTCAACATGTCACTCCCACCTCACTCTGACTCTGGATCACCTCAAGGATCAAATACAAGGTTCTCTGTCTTTCAGACCCCTTTATAACTTCTCGCCTCCTCTTCTTCGTGTTCCTACACTTTAACCCCAGCTGCATACTCTTTCATCCAGTAACAGGGGCCTCCTCACTGGCCCTCAAACAAGACATTTCATCTCTTTTTTCAGGGTATTTTCTCCAGTTATCTATCATGCCAGTCCCTCTCTTTCTTCACCTGCTGGCTGCCTTGGATGCCTTTAAGTCCCAATTAACAAAACCCCTCCTAAGTCTAGCACCTTCCTTCTCTTAATTATTTCCTGTTTATCCTCCATTTAACTAGTTTCCTTTTAAATTGTGAATTCCTTGATGACAGGGCCTGTTTTTTTTCCCTCTCTTTGTACCCTCAGTTTTTAGCATAGTGTCTAGTGTCTAATAAATATACTACACCTGATCATAGCCAAAAAGCTTCTCACCCAAGGCTAGATCAGACTATTACACCAGGAGGTTTCAGTCTGCTGGTGAAGCGAGATGTCCCTTTGGGGCAGATGGAAGTCATGCTGGCTAACTTCTTGCTGCCTTCCCCTCAGGGGCAGTGCCCAGCTGCAGGTGGCTTCCTGTGGCTAAAAAGCTAGGTTCTTGGATCACATTCGTGTAAGGTGAAAGAAAATGCATGAGGAAAGGCTGAGAATTGTGATTATTGTTTTAGGGGACTGTGGTGATCTGTTTTGCTGCCCCCATTTCCTTTTTCTAAAGATAATCCTGGTAGTTCTCAACTTCTCTATCCCTAAAGTTACATTCTTTCATATGGTCCACATGGCATGTATTTGGTGATCACTTCCATTCTTTTAATAGAAGAAATACTATATCTTGACTTTCTTCTGATGGTGTTATTCATTCATCAGTCCAGCTTACATCCCTTTCCATTGTCTCATTACTTTTCCAGGCAGGAGGGATTTGTCCCTAGTTCTCTTTACCTATAGTTATGGAGTTTTTTTTTTTTTCATTGGAGCTAGCATCTATAGGGTCTTGACTCATTTAGTCCCATGTTACCGTGAATAGGTAAATGTCCTCAGCATGTTGGAGTTGAGTATTTGTCATATGATACTTTGCTTGACTCAACAGTTACATACTCAGAGGAATTCACATAATCTTCACTTAATAAGTACATCATAGATCAATATTAGTTTCAACATTAAGACAAGCTTTATAAATCCTTTTAGGTCAGCTTAGCCCTTGACCTTGTCCTTCGGCTACTTGGAGCATTCTGATCAAGTTGTGTCCTCAGAGGTTACCTGACCCCATTAGAAATTTGTTACACAATTTGAATTGGGCCCTTACTGCCACTAGTTACTCACCTGCATAAGAACTGGAATGGCATTTCCCCTTTGCTGCTGCCAGCAAGTTCAGGCAGTGCTTCTGCCGTTTGTCCAGTATTATGGAATAAGTCAAGTTTATGTATACATACTGATGTATACGTTCTCATATAAGTCCAGGGTTTGTACATTCTCATTATCTCTCACAGCCATTCCTTTCTCTTTACTGATGTGGCCACACTCCAGTTCAAGATCTGGAGTACTACAAGAGCAATACTTGTGTTGCTTGTACACAGCTGCCAAATTGATGTTACAAAGGTAATCTGACTATCCAACTCTTGTTCTTAGCGGGTTATATCAAGATGAATAATATCTTGTTCCTGAAGCTAATAACTAGTGGAGGAAAATACATACACATAAATAACTTTAATTCAAGACCTTTTGATAAAAGTACCAAGAAGACAAAGGTCCATCCAATACAAAGTCTTCTTTCTTTCCTATAAGAGTTCAGAAGATAGAAAGATTTTTAGCTGTCATGATAAAAGATTTCCTGGTTAAGATCTTGAGTAAAATATTAAAGAATAGATAGAATCTGTGCTTTATTTGTGATATTCTTAATTTTTTTTTTTGTACAGTGCTCTATCTTGTGTGGGCATTTATTCCTGAGACCTGGTTAAACTCCATAGGACTAACATATTGGCCTCAAAAGTAAGTTGAAAACACACCCTTAGTAAAAAGTAAAGTTCATTTTACTGTTATTGTAAGGGATTATGTATTTTGTTTAAAAATTCAAATGCTGGCTATTTCTTTTTAATGCTGCTTTAATAATATTAAATACTAGTAAAGTATGAAAATTTTACCCAGATGCCAGGGGTCAACAGAGATAGCTTTTGGGATTTTAAAAATTATAATTTTTTAAAATATGTATTATTTACTTTAATATTCTGTTCTACAGGTATTGGGCAGTTGCTTTGCCAGTCTACCTCCTTATTACTTTAGTAATCACTTACATATTATTATTTGGAATTAACATGGTGAATACTTCTCCATTGGACTCTATTTATACAGTCACAGGTAAATTTTAATTTATATAATGATTAGATCAGATCATCGTAAAATTCAGTAAAAAACTGAAACATTAATATAATAAGGCACTTAGGCAGTATGGTACCTAAGAGTTCTAGACCTGGAGTTAGAAAGAACTGAGTTTAGATCCCTCCTGACATGCTTAGCTATGTGACTCTTGAATGAGTCTTTTAACTTCTTTCAGCCGCAATTTCTTCATTTATAAAATGGAAATAATAATAATAACAGTACCTACCTCACAAATTGTTGTGACAATCAAGTGAGATAAAGTATATACAGTACTTTACAGATCTTAAATCACAGTGTAAATAGTGGCTATTATTATAGCTTGATTTCAGTATAAGCTATTATATTATTGAAGATGATTGAGTTCATATTTTATAACAGTAATACTATAATATTCTTATAATTTTGCTCTAATAACAATAATTATACCTGTCATATTTTAATAGTGTAAAATGTGCTTTTTCATCATTTTTTCATTTGCTCTTGAATAATAACTCCATGAAACAAACATGACACATTTCATCATCCCACTATTCTAGATGAGGAAACTGAGGCTAGAAGTAGTTAGATTATTAATACAGAGTCTTAGATTTGATAGAGACCTCAGTGTGCATTTAGTCTAAATCATACCTGATTCCTACTTCAAAATACCCAAGTGGTCATCCAACCAATAATTTTAATAGAAATCTCATTGCTTCAGGAAACAGCCCAATCTACTTTAATTATTTGTGAGTTTTTCTTAAGATCAAGTCTAAATTCAGTCTTTTGCAACTTTATAACTATTTTTTCCCAACCCTGCCTTCTGGGGATTAATCTCTTCACCATAGTCCTTCAATTACACTACAGTGGTGAATATCAAACCCCAACTTGATAACTCTAATTCCAGTATTCTTTCTGATTATACTACACGAAATCTAAAAACAGTTTCGCCCACTTTTAGGAATGTGTTTGGAAAAAATAGGCTTCTTGCTTTTGTTTGGAGAGTGTTGATTATCATTCTTTCTCATGAGAATATATTTTGGTTTTTGTTGTTTAGTCATTTCCAATCATGTCTGACTGTTTATGACCCCATTTGGGGGTTTTCTTGGTAAAGACACTAGAATGGTTTGCCTTCTCCAACATTCTCCAACAGATGAGGAAACTGAGGCAAACAGGGTAAAGTGATTTATTCAGGGTCACATAGCTAGTAACTGGCTGTGCATTTTGATTTGAATTCATGAAAATGGTCTTCCTGACTCCAGGCCAGATACTCTATCCATTGTACCACCTAGCTGCTCAATGAGAATATGTATTTTTTAAAATAACAGGGTTTGTTTTGTTTTGTTTTGGTTTGGTTTGGTTTTTTTTAGAAGAATTTGAATTTTAGTGGTAAAATGTCTTCCATAACAACCTCCCAAGGCATGTTCCTTATCTCCCATAACCTTAATGACTATGAAACAAAATTATTTATAAAGATTTGCATAAATAATAATTACAAATTCAAAATTTGGGGGCTATTAACTTTAGTAAGCATAACACTTAGATGCAATTCTGCTCTTATGAAAAGTGTGCTTTTTCATTAGGGAAAAACTGACTTTAAAAAAAATCTTTCCTATACTTCTGGCAAAATGTTAATTCTTCATGCAAACTACATATGTGAGAATTAATATATTTTTACTGCTTTTTAAATTTTTATTTTCATGTTTTAGGTTTGTTTAAAGAGAATTTTGAGACTTTATTGCTAAATACGTAAAAGACTATTTATTATCATCTTAATGAATTGCAGTGAGATAAATTGTGTTCCTTTTGTACTTATTGAACTTTGTTGTTGATCTTGATTAATATCAGAAACTATGACTTAGACCACTGATTCTCTACCTTTTTAAAGTATGAAAACTTTTAATTTCAAAAAACATTTTCAGATCACTTATGATGGAAATTGTAATACTAATGTTTATTAATTAGAAAAATACATAATGACAGAATACTATGAATTAGTAACATTTCTAAGTTAATTTGTATTTTATTATAATAGATATAATATGCTTGTGATTATAATAATAATTAAAATATAATTTTATTATAATACATTTGAAAAATAGAAATGGATACAGCTATGTGACATTTACCCAGTCTACATAAGTTATATTTGCTTATGTATTTGTTCCAGTGAGTCACATTACATGTCTAATTGGTACAAAATAAAGACCAAAATGACAATGCTTGGTGCTTGCATTCATTATTGGACTTCTTCCAGTAACCCTGCAGTCCTCCAGAGGTCTCTAGCTCACAGATACTGATTGATTGAACAAAAGCATTAGATTCAAGCAATGTTTTCTATTGTATTTTTTTTTTTTTTGCAGATAACTATGCCAAAAATCAGTCACAGAAGAAATCTCAAGAAAAAGCTGTTCCAGCCTTAAAAGACATACCTATTAGTGAAGTAAATCAAATGTTCTTTATTGCTGCCAGAGGACTTTACACTAACAGTTGAATTATACAAAGAATATCTCAATCCCAAATATTCATTTAAGAACTTTTTGAATAGGACTATTTTGACTACTGACTTTCTGTTTCCCTCAAATATCTTGTATTAATTGAGAAGGAAAAAAGATCCAAGTTGAATGGAAAGAGAACTGACCTTGGAGCTGGGAAAACCTTGTCTCAGCTCTCAATTCTGAGACAATAGTTGAAAATTCGTGGGCAGATCACTTCTTAGTGTTCAATGTAACTCTCTAAAACTGTCATAGAAAAGATGCAAAGGGGCAGCTAGGTGGCGCAGTGGATAGAGCACCAGCCCTGAAGTCAGGAGGACCTGAGTTCAAATTTGGTCTCAGACACATAACAGCTGTGTGACCCTGGGCAAGTCACTTAACTCCAATTGCCTCAGAAAAAAAAAAAAAAAGATGCAAGGTTCCCTCTTCTGGGGATTTCCTTTATCAATTTCATAATGGGTGAAGTCCCTCTCCCTATCAGATTTTTCTGGAAAGGGATTCCAAATATTAGTTGATGAATGGAAGAAATAAAATACTACATATCATTTATTAGAAAAACTCTAATTAAACATTTAAATTGTAATTAATGAACAATAATTAACCCTTTTTCTTATCTGGCTTTTAATGGGTTAAGTATTCAAACTTCTTGCCACAGAAAAGACTGCATCTGATTCAGTTAAACAAATAATTACTAAGTATCTAATATGTGGGAATCACTGCTAGATTCTGGAGATAATGAGGATGAAAACAAAAGCTGTCTTCAAGGATCTTACATTTTTGAGGGGATATGACTTATATTCATATAAATATAATATCTGAAAAGGAAGGGGGTGTTAACCAAAGGGGGGAGGGGGATTAAAAGTATTCTTCAGAAAAGATTATCCACTCAGAACTCCATAGGAAAATAAGAATTTCAGGATAAAGGAATACATCCCTGACATGGGACAGCTTTTACAAAGGCATGGTGGATGAAAAGAGCTAGAATTGTAAGTATAGCAAACAAGTAGTAAGACTGTGACTGAATCAAAAAAAAAAAAAAATACAAGGGGAATAATATGAAATCATTATGAAAAGTAGGGGGCTTTAAATGCCTGGCTAAGGTGTGTATATTATTCTAGCAGTCATAGGAAGTCACTGAAGGTCCTAGAGTAAGAAAATAAGACCTGTGGTGACTGGGCAACTCACTTAAACCCAATTGCCTCAGGGGAAAAAAAAAGATAAGACCTGTGCCTTAGGAAAATAAATGTGACACTTAGGTGAAGGCTATATTGGAGCAGGAAGAGACTAGAAGCAAAGTACATTTAAGAAGCTGTTAAATTGGTACAATTGAGAGATGATGAAGGCCTGAACTAAGTTGGTGGAAAGTTGAGGGAAATTAAGATGATTCTGAAATTGAGAATTTAGGAAAGTGAATTACTCATCTCTCTCCCCCTCTCCCCCATTTCCCCTCTCTCTCCTTCCCTCATTCCTCTTCCTCCCTTCTCCTCCTCTCTCTTCCCCCTCTGTCTTCCCCCTCTCTCTCTCTTAACACACACAACAAAATAGGAAAAATAGGTAGAAAGTAGAAAGTGGGATTAGGGACAAAAATAATCCATTTGATACTTTGTTCTCAACTTTATTAAGTAAACTAATCCCTTCTCTCCAAATAATTTACTTCTGTTTGGAAATGCCTATGTATTCCATATTTTCCTTTCCAAAATAGCATGTCAACTCATTTCTCCTTAACAGACAGTTAAGAAGTTGGAGCTCATCAACTTTGTTCCTCACTTTCCCATTTGCCTGTTAATATAAATATAATGTAAAATGTAAAATTAAATCTTATCTTGCTTTGGGTGACAAAGGTCAGGCTAAAGAAAGAGTATAAATTCTATATGCTTACATATTTATGACTGCCTAGATATATGTATTTGTGATATAAAACAATCGTTTTTATAAAATAGATTGTAATAGATGAATTTGAATGCTGAAAAAGTAAGAAATTTGATTTAGCATGGAGCAAGTAGTGAAAGCTTAAAACCTTCCATGAAAGGAAAAATAACTTGAAAAACCTAGATATGAAAGGCAGCTAGTTGGTACAGTAGAAAGAACATCATTCCTTTGAATCAGGAGAACCTGAGTTCAAATCCAACTTCAAACATTTGACACTTAATTAGCTGTATGGCCCTGCTCAAGTCACTTAACTCCAATTGCTTCCCCCCACAAAAACCCCAAACACATATGTAATTAGTTATCGATATTTTCCTTGTTATTTTCAATATCAATTGTCAGTAATTAGGTAATATCATTTAGCCGATTAAGATGAATCAGCTATGATAGAGATATTTACTGAAAAGATATGGTAAAAAGTACAAACATTTCTTCCTGGAACTTATCATCTTTTACCCTGCCATATGGCCAATCAGAAAATTCTCTGAATCCTTTACTACTTTGAAGTTCCATAATGGTTGATGAAATCTATTCAAATTTACTCCAGTTGCCTATGGCATGGAGTTGACCCTAAATTCTAAAGGCTATGCCAATGGACTAAATTTCTCTAAGGAAGCTTTATAAGTTCCTACCATACTGGAAAGGGCATGAATATGGTCCTAGCCACAAAAGGATTCTGTTTTCTGAAAACCAGTCTAGCTAATTATAGACAGATACATCACCTATAGTGGGCCATTTTGTGATGAATGTTTTTGTTATGGCAACCCATAGGGAGAAAAACACATCAAAAAGGCAAGTATTGTGTAGAACACTAATACTTCAAGGACAAGGGTAAAGTAATGGGAAAGGTGAGGGAACTCCAGAAGGTTATATGGAGCTTTTTGAGTGGATAATGGGACATCTTACCTCCTGAGGAATCTGTATGCAGGCCAAGAAGCAACAGTTTCACAAACAATCTCATATTTGCAGATGCTATCACTCAGGTGGTAGAAGGTAAAGAATTAAGAAATCTCTTGATGAGTGGGAAAGAAAAGAGGGTAAAAGCTAGTTTGAAGCTGAATAGGCAGTAAAAATCAGTTATCTCAATAGATGCAGAAAAACTTGACAAAATACAATACTCATTCCTATTTAAAAAAACACTTGAAAACATTGGTATTTTATAGATTTTTCCTTAAAATTATAAGAAGCATTACCTACCTGAATAGGTATAATAAACTAGAAACTTTATAGATCAGATGTGAAACAAGAATACTCATTACTGTCAGTGTTATTCAATATTGTATTAAAAATACTAGCAATAGCAATAAGAAAAAGAAATTGAATCAGAATGGGAAATGAAATACCAATTCTGTTTTTGCACATAATATGATGGTATACTTGGAAAATCCTAGAGATTGAACTAAATTAGTTGAAACAATTATTTGCTTAGCACAATAGCAGAAAATAAACCCACATAAATTATTATTATTTTTTTAATTAAAGCTTTTTATTTGTATAACATGTATGGGTAGTTCCCCAGCATTGATCTTTACAAAGCTTTCCATTACAAATTTTACCTCCCCTAGATGGCAGGAAGTCCGCAACATGTTAATAATGTTGACATACTTGACAAGTTATGCAAGAAAAATCCTAAATACAAGAAAAAAAAAAAGAAAATCAGAGAAAGGCAACACAATGCAAGCAAATATCAATAGAGATCATGAAAATGTTACATTGACCCACATAAATTATTAGCATTTTATATAGCACCAATAAAATCCTGCAAGAAGAGATGAGACATTTCATTTAAAATAAACATAGACAATGTAAGATAGCTGGGAGTATACCTGTCAAAACATATCCAGGAAATATATGAATGTAATTATAAAACACTTGATGCAAATTAAGTCAGATTTAAACAATTGGAGAAATATTAATTGTTCATGCATGAGCTGAGCCAATATTGTAAAAATGACAATTCCATCTAAACTTACTCAGTGCCATCTCAACCAAAAATTAATTTATTGATCTAGAAAAAACAATTAAATTCACTTGAAAGAACAAAAGGTCAAGAATATCAAAGGAATTAATGGGGAAATATGTAAAGGAAGAGGGGTATAATATTACCAGATCCTAAACTATACTAGAAGGTGGTACTTAGCAAAACTATTTGGTACTGGCTAAGAAATATAATGATGTATCAGTGGAACAGAAAGGGTATACAATTCATAATGGCAAATTAATATAGTAACTTTGTACTGGATAAATGTAAAGATTTAAGCTTTGTGGATAAAAATTCACTATCTGGTAAAAAAAAATTGTTGGTAAAATTGGAAAGCAGCTTTGGAGGAAGTAGGTATAGACCAATATTTTACACCATTTACCAAGATAAGATAGATACATGACCTACATATAAAGGGAGACATAAGAACACAGAATATACTACCTTTATGATTTTATGAATGGATCCAAGGCAATCCCAATAAACTTTGGATAGAAAATGCCATCTGCATCCAGAAAAAGAACTATGGAGATTGAATGTAAATCAGCATATGCTATGTTCACTTCTTTTTTCTGTTGTTGTTTTTTTCCTCTCCCAGTTTTTCCCTTTTGTCCTGATTTTCTCCCAATATGATTCATAAAGAAATGTGCATTTTAAAATTTTAATTAAATTCAGTTTTTTAAAAGATATATATGTATAAATATATATTAAAAAGAGCTATATAGAGACATATGAAAAAATGCTCTAAATCATTAACATTAGAGAAAAGCAAATTGAAACAATTTTGAGATACATTCTCGCATTTATTAAATTGGTGGAATTGACAAATGTAGGAGGGGATGTGGAAATCCAGTATATTGATATACATTGTTGGAACTGATCCAACCATTTTGAAGAGCAATCTAGAGTTATACCCAAGATGTTACACAACTATGCACCCTTTTACTTATCAATACCACTGTTAGGTCTGTTCCCCAAAGTGATTAAGGAAAGAGGAAAAGAACCTATATGTTTTAAAATATTTAGAGCAGCTATTTTTGTACTGTCAAAGAACTGGAAACTGCAGGATGTCTGTCGATTGGGGAGTAGCTGAACAAGTTATGGTATATAATTGTGATGTAATACTTCTGCACTACAAGAAATTAAAAATCGCTGTGTGGCCCTGGGCAAGTCACTTAACCCCAATTGCCTCAGCAAAAAAAAAAAAAAAAAAAAATCTGGAAAGACATGAACTGATGCTGATTGAAATGAGTAGAACTAAGAGAACATTGTACACAATAATAGCAAGGTTATATCATGATTAACTGTGATGATCTTGGTTCTTCACAGCAATGCAGTGATTCAAGACACTTCCAATAGATTTGGAATGGAAAATACCATCTGTATCCAGAGAGAATTAATTATACAGACTGAATGTAAATCTAAGCATAGTGTTTTCACCTTTGTTTGTTTGCTTTTTCTTTCTCATGGCTTTTTTGTTCTCTTTTGATCTGATTTTTCTTGCACAACATGACATATAGAAATATATTTGAAAGGATTGTACATGTTAAACAATATGATTACTTGCTGTCTTGGGCGTGGGTGAAGTAAAAAAGGGAGGGAGAAAAATTTGGAATATAAAATCTTACAAAAATGAATGTTGAAAACTATCTTTACATGTACTTGCAAAAATAAAATACTATTGGGGGAGGGAAGGAAAGGAAGTGCCTACTTTCCAAGAAGAGCAGAGATTTCTCCTTTAACTCCAGCCTTTGATTCATCCAGTCTAACATTTCATATACTTTGTACATGAATTAAATAAATAAGGTGACAATACACACACACACAAACACACAAATGATGAGCAAGTTGACTTTTAGAAAAACTTGAATGAAATAATAAAGAATAAAATAAGAAGCAAGAGAATATTTTACATGATAACAGCAATATTGTTTGAAGAGTGAATGACTAAGGTATTCTGAGGAATATGAATATTCAAATCAACTGCAAAGGACTTAGGAAGGAAGATATGTATTGTATAGTTTCACACATTTATCTGTGTCAAATGTTGACTTTCTCTAGTGCAGGGCTGGGAGGGACAGAGGGAGATAACTTGGAACTCAAAAGTAACAAAAAATAAAATAAAAATTTAAAAAAAAAAAAAAAAAGATTTCAGGAGAATAGGGAAAGCTTACTCTGTATGTAGGTCATAGGACCTGAAAAGGACAAGAAAATTAGCCAAAGCCTTCACTTAACAGATAAGAAAACTGAGGTCCAGAGAAATAAGTGATTTTTTTCTAAAGCTATACACTGAGAAGCAGAGCTAGTATGGGCCTATGTCCCAAAGAGATCATAAAGGGAAAGGGCCCCACATGTGCAAGAATGTTTGTGGCAGCCCTTTTTGTAGTGGCTAGAAACTGGAAACTGAATGGATGCCCATGAATTGGAGAGTGGCTGAACAAATTATGGTATATGAATGTTATGGAATATTATTGTTCTGTAAGAAACGACCAGCAGGATGATTTCAGAGAGGCCTGGAGAGACTTGCATGAACTGATGCTGAGTGAAACGAGCAGAACCAGGAGATCATTATACACAGCAACAACAAGACTATATGGTGATCAATTCTGATGGACATGGCTCTCTTCAACAATGAGGTGGTTGAAGCTAGGTCCAATGATCTTGTGATGAAGAGAGCCATGCACACCCAGAGAGAGGTCTGTGGGAACTGAGTGTGGATCACAACATAACATTCTCACCTTTTTTGCTGTTTGCTTGCTTTTTGTTTTCTTTCTCAGTCTTTTTTCTTTTTCAATCTGATTTTTCTTGTGCAGCAAGATAAGTGTGGAAATATGTATAGAAGGGGGAAGCTAGATGGTACAGTAAATAGAGCACCAGCCCTGAAGTTAGGAGGACCTGAATTCAAATTTGAACTCAGACACATAACACTTCCTAGCTGTATGACCCTGGGCAAGTCACTTAATGCCAATTGTTTCAGGAAAAAAAATGTATAGAAGAACTGCATGTGTTTAAAATATATTGAATTACTGGCTCTCTAGGGAAGGAATTGGGGGAAAAGAAAGGAGAAAAAATTTGGAATACAAGGTTTTGCAAGGATATATATTGAAAACCATCTGTGCATATATTTTTAAAATTAAAAAACTATTATTTTAAAAAATATACTAATAATGTTAAGGAAAATAAGAAAAATGGGAATTTAAAAATAAATGTTTAAAAATAAATATGAAGTTTATTTTTATATATTATAAATATAAAATTTAAAAATAAAACATAAAAATAAAAATAAAATATAGCTAGATGCTAATTAGTGGCAACAATAAATCTTGTGATCACTTGTATTTGAATTTGTACTATTCAAAGATAGAATTGTATAAAATATAGTTATTGGTTTCAACCCAATAGCAATATCCATTGCAAATGCAAATTTCACTATAATAAGATTCATTATTTATAACTATCAGTATCTAAGTGTATATTATAAACATCTTCCTATTGGAATATAAATGTAGGTTGATAGTGTTAACACCAATTGAATTGAATTTCAATATTAAAATCTTATGATTCTCTTCTAAATACTGTAACCCAATGCATAGGCAAAGATCAATTAAATTTTCTAAACTTTAAGCCAAAATTAATATGTAATTCTGATTGTACCAAGTTTTGCTGGTTTTTGCATATTGTTATGAGTTCAATCCAAAAATTATTTTTTTTTACAAACAAAATGAATGCAGACAAGATTAGAAGGGTAGCAATAAACTGGGAAAATATTTTTACATTCAAAGGTTCTGATAAAGCCCTCATTTCTAAAATATATAGAGAATTGACTCAAATATATAAGAATTCAAGCCATTTTCCAATTGATAAATGGTC
>JAJPUD010001205.1:265701-288107 GCA_023553655.1 Myrmecobius fasciatus | reverse complement strand
GAGGGGAAAAGCTTGGGAAAAAAAAGTTTTTGCAAAGGTCAATGTAGAAAAATCACTCATGTTTTGTAAATAAAAAGCTTTATGAAAAAAAAGATTGATTTGCAAAAGAAATTGATAGTTTGAATAGAACACGTAATTAGAATCTCACAACCAAAAGAACTGATTTTTAAATAAATGTTAAAATTGAAAGTTTGACTGTAAATTACACGAGATTCTTATCCATTTTTGTGATAGATTATGTTATGTCTATTTGGCTATCACTTATACAAATTATGAGATTGATACTTAAGTTATTTGGGGTTTTTGTCAAAATATTGAAACCTAAAATTGTTATGAGACAGAGAGAGAGAGATGGGATTTTGGAGAGAGACAGAGAGAGAGAAAGAGAGACAGTGAGGGAGAGAGACAAAGAAAGAGAAACAGAGAGACAGAGAGAGACAGAGAGACAGGGAGGGAGAGAGACAAAGAGACAGAAACAAAGAGAGAATGAGAGAGAGAAAGAGAGAAAGAAGGAGGGAGGGAAAGAGGGAGGGAGGGAGGGAGCAGGAGACAGGATGTTGAAGAGAGATTGAATATTTTGGCTGGCATCAAAAGGTGTGGTTCAAGGACCCAAAAATGATGTGGGTGATGTAGACACCAGATGACGGGCACCAAAAGTTGGAGTTCAATCATGTGAAGAATTCACAGTAGCAATTCTCTTTGACAAAAGGTAGATTTATTTAGGGAAGACAAAATGGAGGAATATAATAGTCTCCAGGAATGGTAAATATGAAATAGAGGGGGAGAGAATAGAAAGGGGTTTTAATAATTCATGGTGCCATTTGCCAGAAAAAAAGGAAACACCCTATGAGGTTAGTCTACATCCTGAAAGGGATCTAGCACCCTAAAAGAATTAGTTATGAGAAGTGGGGTTGGGAACCGTAGTGGAGTTGGGAGAGACACCATGTGGAGTGGGGGAAAGGGAAAGGGAAAGACACTACAGGGCCCAGTGTCTTGGCCAACTGACCCAAAGGAAGGCAGCAGCCATGAGGGGGCCCATAGGTAGATGTTGTGGGGAAGTTTAACCTCAGGGACATGACTGGGATTCCTGACAAGGCAAGGCAAGGAGGGATTGTTTGGCACCTCGGCAGAAGGTGGGTCTCAGGAATTTGACATGACTTTGATTTTGGACTGGATCACCTCCCCAAAGGGTAGAACCATGGAGCTAAACTGATCTCTGTCAGTGCCTTCTCCCTGCTGCTTCAAAGACTCCTAAGGTGGGGTTGGAGAGACAGCCCCTGCTCTGGGATCCATTCCACTGCTTTGTGAACTTGCCAGGTTTAGAAGAAGCAGTAGAAAAAGAGTTCCACACACTGATGCATTGTTGGTGGAACTGTGAATGGATCCAACCATTCTGGAGAGCAATTTGGAACTATGCTCAAAAAGTTATCAAACTGTGCATACCATTTGACCCAGCAGTGTTTTTACTGGGCCTATATCCCAAAGAGATTTTAAAGGAGGGAAAGGGACCCACATGTGCAAGAATGTTTGTGGCAGCCCTTTTTGTAGTGGCAAGGAACTGGAAACTGAAAGGATGCCCATCAATTGGAGAGTGGCTGAATAAATTACGGTATATGAATGTTATAGAATATTACTGTTCTATAAGAAATGACCAGCAGGATGCTTTTAGAGAGGCCTGGAGAGACTTGCATGAACTGATGCTGAGTGAAATGAGCAGAACCAGGAGATCATTATACACGGCAACAAGACTATATGATGATCAATTCTGATGGACATGGCTCTCTTCAACAATGAAATGTTTCAAACCAGTTCCTATTATTCAGTGATGAAGAAAGCCGTCTACACCCAGAGAGAGAGAGGCCTGAGGGAACTGATTGTGGACCACAACATTTTAATGCTTCCTGTGAATATTTGCTTACATTTTGTTTTCCTTCTTAGGTTTTTTTTTTTTTCCCTTTCTAGATCTGATTTTTTTGTGTGTGTGCAGTAAGATAATTGTATAGATATGTATACATATATTGGACTTGTCATATAATTTAACATATGTATTAGATTACCTGTCATCTGGGGTGGGGGTGGGGAGGAGGGGAAGAATTTGGAACAACAAAAAAATTTTTTTCAAAGGTCAAAGTAGAAAAATCACTCATGTTCTGTAAATAAAAAGCTTTAATTAATTAAAAAAATAAAATATGTAGTCATTATATCTTATAATTAGGTAAATGAGTAATCTGCCTTAGTCATCTCTCTGTTGCTAGATGTATGTGTCTGTATGAAATAAGATCCTTAAAAGATCTTATTATGTAAAACAACAATTTATACAACTATCTGTGGGACGTTATTTTGTTGATTATTGAAACTGAAGCTGAAATATCTTTCGTGTGATTAGAGAAGAGAATTTTAATGTACTCAAGTTTTCTTACAGGGATATAACTTATGGAATATTTTGTTACATTAATAGGAAAGTCACTTTTATTTAAGTTTGTTATAATATGGGAATAACATTTGTTGGTATAGTGTGTATAGTGTTTCTTTCTTTTTTTATATTCTTTTTTTTAATTAAAGGTTTTTATTTGGATAACATATGTATGGGTAGTTCCTCAACATTGATCCTTATGGAGCTTTCCATTATAAATTTTCCCTCTAGTCCCCTCCCCTCCCCTAGATGGCAGGAAGTCCATTACATGTTAATTATATTAAAATACTTGACAAGTCCAATATATGTATACATATTTCCATACTTATTTTGCTGTGCAAGAACAATCATATCTACATGAACAAAAAAATCTGAGCAAGGAAACCCAATGCAAGCGAACATCGATAGAGATCATGAAAATGTTATGTTGTGGGCCACATCTCATATCCCTCTCTCTGGGTGTATATGGCTCTCTTCACTGAACAATTAGAACTGGTTTGAAGCATTTCATTGCTGAAGAGAGCCATGTCCATTAGAAATTGGTCATCATATAGTATTGTTGTTGCCGTGTACAATGATCTCCTGGTTCTGCTCACTTCACTCAGCATCAGTCCATGCAAGTCTCTCCAGGCCTCTCTGAAATCATCCTGCTGGTCGTTTCTTACAGAACAATAATATTCCATGACATTCATATACCATAATTTATTCAGCCACTCTCCAATTGATGGGCATCCCTTCAGTTTCCAGTTTCTAGCCACTACAAAAAGGGCTGCCACAAACATTCTTGCACATGTGGGGTCCTTTCCTTCTTTTATGATTTCTTTGGGATATAAGCCCAATAGAAACACTGCTGGGTCAAAGGGTATGCACAGTTTGATAACTTTTTGAGCATAGCTCCAAATTGCTCTCCAGAATGGTTGGATCCGTTCACAGTTCCACCAACAATGTATCAGTGTCCCAGTTTTCCCATATCCTCTCCAACATTCATCGTTATCTTTTCCTGTCATTTTAGCCAATCTGACAGGTGTGTAGTGGTATCTCAGAGTTGTCTTAATTTGCATTTCTCTGATCAATAGTGATTTGGAGCACCTTTATAGTGTTTCTTTTTGAATACTTTATATTGAAAAGCTGCTGACCAATCTATATTAGCCTTTCCCAGTCCATCCTACAACAGGCAGAAGAGGGGAAATATCTTCAAATATATATATATATATATATATATATATATATTGTATGTATATATACACATATGTATGTATATTGTATATGTATATATATACACATACACACATATATGTATGTGTGTCATATATATGTGACACACACGTATATATATATATATATATATATATATCTTGCAAGGGCTTTACATATATGTCTCATGCAGAAGTCTGGGTTAATTTCTATCACTGTCTTGCTTTTGATAGATAAATGAGGCGTTAATGAAGGATTTTGTGAATACCTGTGTTATTCTGATGAGATTCCCCTTTTCTGAAAATTGCTTTTGGGGCATAATGTAGTTTATAAAAAAGAGACAATTCTTAACTATTTACAAAATCTTCAGGGAAAGTATAAGTACATCTTCCAAGAATGAGAGTTCTGCTCTTGGTACTTACTCTCTCTCTAGTTCTCTTAGATTTGTTTTCCCTAGGCTTTGGGCAATTCACCTTCAAATGACTGGCTCTAGACAGCTGTACTGACCAGCTTCAGGGGTCTGACTCAACCTAGCCCCTTCAAATGGGACCCTGTGGGATGACACAGCTCAATGTCCATTCTCAGCAGGAAGTAGTTTCAGAAGATTAGATCATCGCCCCTTACCCCCAAAAGACTTTGGGCCCCATTTGTTTGGGAAATAGCTGGAACTGGTTGGTGAATGGACCCCAAACTATACCATGTCTGAGTAAGTTCCCTAGAAGGAATCCATCAATCCCGTGAAAAGGGGAGGCTATCAATGCTACTCCCCTGCTGCAATAGTGTTTGGGGCTTAGGATGGGGACAACGGATTAACAATTGGGTTAATAACATATTGGATTCATCATATATTTTAACATATTTAACATGTATTAGACTACCTGCCATCTAGGGAAGGGGGTGGTGGGGAGGCAAAAAATTTGCAACAGAAAATTTTGCAAAGGTCAATGTAGAAAAATTATTCATATGTTCTGTAAATAAAAAGCTTTAATAAAAAAAGATTTGGGTTAATATTACTGGGGAAGAGAACACATAAACAATTCAGTTTGATGCTTGTCAAATTATAGAATCATAGAGGCTTGATTAACCTTAACAACTAGGTACAATTATGTTCTAATAGAGAAAGAGGATTTTATGGAATTACCTGTCCAGTTTAGAATGTTTGGTTTGCCAGTTCCAATTGTTCACTGAAGAAAACCATATACACCCAGAGAGAGGGAAATGAAATATGGACTACAACGTAACATTTTCATGATCTCTATTGACATTTGCTTGCATTGTGTTGCCTTTCTCTGATTCTTTTTTTTTTCTTGTAGATAGGATTTTTCTTGCATAACTTCTCAAGTATTTCAACATTATTAACATGTAGTGGACTTCCTGCCATCTAGGGGAGGGGAGGGGACTGGGGGTAAAATTTGTAATGGAAAGCTTTGTAAAGATCAATGTTGGGGAACTACCCATATATATGTTATAAAAATAAAAAGCTTTAATAAAAAAAATGTAACAATAAATTTCTATTTCAAGCAAGCATATGTAAGAATAGAAGAGATTATATATTTAAGATTGTCCATTTTTTCTTTGCTTCCTTGTAGGTTATTCTTTTGCTTGCTTGCTTGCTTTTTGCAACATAGTTAATATGGAACTATACTTTGCATGATTTCACATATGTAATACATATCATATTGCTTGTCTTCTCAATGGGTGGAAGAAGGGTCTGGAGGGACTCAAAACTTTTTTAAAATGTTAAAAATAAATATTTTTCCAGGAATTAAAAAAAAAAAAAGAATGTTTGGTTTGCTAAAAGGGCTAGACATTTAGAAAATGCAGATCAAAGGGTAAGTTGGTTATAATGTAATAGGTATAGATCTCTTAGGAAGACCTGGAATCAAGTTAAGGACTTAAGGTAAGTGATGGACACCAATGTCTGGGTAGAATTGGTAAAGTACTCTGTAAAGAATAAACAAAAAGCAATTTTTATGCTACAGGTAGTCCATGTCCAGATAATACAGAGGAACATGAGAGTGAATTCCTCCTGTTCCCAAAATAACATCCTGGGGAGAATTGCAATGCTTTATACTAGTCCCTTACCTCTGGAGATCACTCAGCTTCTCAAGGCAGGTAAGATTCCAAAATGTAGGGACCCCAGTCTGGAGTGTAACTGAGGGGAGCTCTGGCAATTTCTCAGATAAGCATCCCCCAAGCAAACCTCAGGTGGTATTGTGGAGGCAGTGCTCTCAAACCTGCTTTGTCCAAGAACTGAATGACCCAATTGGCTACTCCTTTTACCTTGGCATTCAATGAAGTTATAAAGAGTGAATCAGTTAGAATTAAGTCAAGGGCAGTAATTGATGAATTCAAGGCTAAAATCTAGTTCTGGATTTGGGTAGTAAATATATAAGTATATATTGTAGGATAAGCTACACCAGAGAAGCAGTGAAAGGAATAGCAAAATAGTTAGATGGCACTAGCAGAATGGCAGAAAACAGGTCACTAGAAAGGTTAATGGCAAGAAGAGGAGGAATATGTGTTACAATCAGAAGCTTCACTCCTATTACAGCCCTATCAGAAGAATTAGTAGAGAATTCAGGGATTAATTATCCATCCTGTGAAAGGAGATCCGTTGCAGGGGTTAATAGACTTTTATGAAGTGGGAAATGGGATGTAAAAAATTAGCCAAATTTGAGGGATTAGAAAAAGATGTGGAAACTAAATTCATAAAAAAAATGGGGAGGGGGAGAATTGTGAGAAATAGATGGGCATTTATTTGGTTTCCACAGTTATGAAAATTAAATTGGAGAAATTAAACTTAAATTAGAAAACTGAAACCCTTAAGGACATCAAGGAAAAATCAAGGGTGGAGGTTAGTTATTTTTTCCCAAAAGAATCTAAGCTCCTTGGGGGCCTGATTTTTGTAACTGGGATGATGGCCTGGGATTTGAAAAGAATCTTTTGTTTGTTGCTCTTATTCCTCCTGTTACCCTCTCCCTTCTAGAATGGAAGCTCCTGGGGCAGCTAGGTGGTGCACCAACCTTGAAGTCAAGAGGACCTGAGTTCAAATCTGACCTCAAAACACTTCCTGGATGTGTGACTCTGGGCAAGTCACTTAACCCCAATTGCTTCAGCCAAAAAAAAAAAAATTTAAGACCCTTTTGGGCAGGGGCTGACTATGTAATGAGGAGTGGAGATTGATGTTGTGTAACTTCTGTAACATCTAATTAATGAGAAATAAAGGGAGGGACTTATCCTTCAGGATAGGAAATAAAATTCTGCCTTTGGAGTTTCAAAGGTGTGTCTGCTCATCTAGGCACCCATTCTTGCAAGAATGCAAAATAAATCTTTCCTGCATTCATCTGTGAGTAAGTGGAGTTCTGGGTGTTTGGTTTCTTATACTCAATTATACAGAAACTCCTCCAATTTATTTCTGTGCCTCCAGACCATTCTCTCTTGTCCAACAAAAGCAGGTGACTATTTTATGAGCAGAAATGCTTCACCCAATGTGTGACTTCCTGCTAATGTAATTTTTGACCCTGAAGAGCAATCAGTGAGATTCTGTATTTTACCACATATCTTTTACATATTTGGGTATCAAAGTCTATAAATACAAGGTCCTGAAAGAAGGGGCCATCTCAGATCATAAGATCCCAGGTCCACTTCATTAGAGGGGATCATGGACTCTTTAATAAGTGCCATTGATTCAGAGTTCTGCCTCAGTCTCTTATTGTAGGTGGGATAATTTTATTCCCCATATGTGAACATAAGTAACCTAAGGAATACTGAAGCTGTAGCAAAGATCATGACACATCTTGCAGTCACCAATCCTTATCACAGGTAGGAAGAATAGCCTTGTCCTCCCCTCCCACACATACTTAATATTTCCTTCAGGAAAGGCCCTTCAGGAAACTCCCTAGGAGCCCTGTATAGATAGAAATACAAGTCTTAGCCCAGTGAGAAGCCATTGAGGGATATTCTTCTGTAGACATTTTTAGCTCCTTTTGGTCCTTGTAAGTGACTTTGCAAAAACAGGTGTCCTGAAGCAAGTATACCTTAAAATCACCACAACATGATTTTTTATACCCTGCTGCTCCTCCTTCCTCCTCAAACAAGTCCTTCCCCGACTCAATCCTCCACTGATTGAATATTATAAAGGTTACAACCTATCCATAGCACATTTCCCTGACCATAGCTCATTTCATTTCTTTTATACTTATTTGGGTATGTAAACACCCTCTCCTGTTTCTGGTAGCATTTCATTTTCTTTGTTCCACAGCAGCCTAACCTTTAGGTTCTATTTCTTAGGTTTCAGTGTCATTTTGATTATTTTAACATCACTTTTGTGGAAATTAAATCCTCATCCAATTCTCACAGTCCTCCAAGCCCTTCTTGAGGAACAGTTGTATAATTATCAGGGGTAATTACGTATCAGTAGCAAAGCAAAGGGGCCAGTCTTACATTATAATGAGCAGTGGCCTAAAATGGCCTTTTGTCCCTGCATATATTGGCGCTCACTCTACAGTCACTGGGTTTCCATTGTTGCTGGAATCTAATTTCTTCTTCCATGCCCCTGGAGACCATGTCTGTACCTGGGGCCTGCATCTGTGCCTACTGGCCTTTTTGATGGGCTTAACTGTTACCTCTTGACTAATCTCTATGCAGAAGCTATGCTATCACTGGGCTTCCATATTCACAGAGGAGCTATGGGTGCCTCTATTAGTGGGCCTGACTACCTTTCTCCTGTCAAAGAAAGGGGATGGGGTTGGGGAGGAAGGGAGATAAGGAGAAGCAGTCTTTGGGCTCCTGAAAAGAATTTGGTATTGTCAGATGTTTCACAAATAATTACAACAAAATCTATTTCACCAGATTGGTTTCTTAAAATTCCAAATAAAAAAAAAACAAAACTCAGTTTCTTCTACCTTAAAACAAAATAATCTAAAATTCCAGGGATTTCCCTTGGTTTACATTTACTTGATGTTGAGATTCTTCATGTCATCCTTTGGCTATTATCCTTAAAAAGTATAGGATTCAGACCAGCAGCACATTTCCAAAAACCCATTCAAAATCAAGTAATTTAAAAAACACTCCCTTAAACCTGTTAAAGGCTTCGTTTCAGCAGATCATTTTGAGGCAATTCAATGATCACATTTATTGACAATACAGAGGCCTCTAACTTCAGCAAGGGATGACCTCAACTAGCCCTGAAATTATTTTCTAGCAAAGGTTTTAAATTCTTTCTCAATCCCTCTTCCTGTCTCCCATCCCCTATTCAATCCCTTCAGACTGCTTTTAAAGGTAAAGAGCTCTGAAAAGATCCCCTGGTAAATTCTTGGGCTGTAAAATCCAACAAACTGGAAAGCCTAAAAATTTACCAAGTTTTTTTTTATTTAAAGCTGTTTTTTTTGTTGTTGTTGTTAGGTATACAATCATTTTATGTAAAAAAAACCTTCCAGCCAGCATTATACATTTCTTGTAATTTGTAAATCTGTATGTAAATATTACATTCTTTAAGAAACACCAGGTACTTAATAAACAGAAACCAACTTATAATGATGAAGTTTTTATTTGTTGAAAAATTAATAATATACAAATGCATACAGTCCAAAAGCTGAGTAGTATAAAATTAACATTTATGATGTGTAAAATAAGGGTTTATGAAGTCAATGGTTATTACCACAGAGGTTGTATTATAATTTCATAAAATGGTTCATAGGACAATTTTACAGAATTAAAAAATCTCCAAGACAAGATAGAGATAGTTGAACTACCACTGTACTACTAATAATTTGGACAGCTAGATTGCTCAGTGGAAAGGGCCGTGAGTCAGGAAAATTCATCTTAATGAGTTCGAATCCAGCTTTGGACACTTAACTAGCCATGCGACTTTGGGCAAGTCCTTAACTGTTTTCCTCACTTTCCTCATTTGCAACACGTATGTTGGAGAAGGAAAACCAAATCACTCTAGTATCTTTGCCCAGAAAATCCTATAGGAGGTTACAAAGAGTTGGACATGATTGGAAAACAACAACTCATAATTTAAAACAAGTATAAATTTTTTCCCTTTTCAAAAGTGTCATGGGACATCATTTTATAGAAGCCATTTGTTAAATATTTTCTAAATCTGATTTTACTTAATAGCTTACAAATAATCACTGTTCCTAGCATGCCAAACTGAAGAAAATATTTTCCCCAAAGCACTTATATTTTAATGGGGTAAAAATTTTAGGTTTTAGGTGTTCCTCCCAAAATGCTACCATAAATATTTTTAAATTTTTGCTCAAGTCAAACAGAAAAGTATAAGATATTTCAAAAGTAGGAGTCAGGTGTAATGTCCTTGTGTAGATACAAAGAGCAAAGCTTGAATTAGAGAAAGTACATATAAAAATATATATTTTTTTGGTTTAAAATGAAATTAGTTATGTTGGTTATCTAGCAAATAAGAAAAATAGAGACATTATTAAAATTACACATTAAATATTCTATTATTGCTGGATAGCTATTGAGTTAATATGCTGGAAACTGGCATAAGTTGGTATAAGGTCCACAAAGAGAAATTGCCTTAACAGATAACACTTTTTTGAAAAAAATGGTCAATTCTGAAAGGATAATCTGAAATTAGACTCTTGAGGTACAAGACAAAACATCATGTGAGATTCTGAATTATTATGGCAAATTTATAAGGCGCATTATTCTTTGTGTAATCCAAGTGCTCATGCTTATATGAAAAGATCATTTAAGAAATTTTATTGTATTTTCCCAAAAAGACCATTATAATAGCCAAATAAAAAATGAGTTTTTGTCCCTTTGTGACAATATCTTAATTTTTCAAAACAAAGAGAAACTAATCTTTGAAGCAAGTTAGAGTTACAAATTCAATTAAGCATCTGTCAACAAGCATTAATTGTATGGCCACATCTATACAAAAGATAAAGCTATCTTTCAGGACAATATTATTCAATATTCTAATCAGCTGAAATAAAAACTGAACACTATCATTTGTGATGCTTTTCATAATACAAAGTTTCATTACGCTGATAATCTCAATACTGACATATAAATTATACTTGATAAAAATACCAATTCAATTGTAGACTTTTGAGTTTTAAACTCTTTAATAATAGATTTCCTAATAACTTAATAATAGTTAAGGAGATGGTAAAACAGCTGCCTGAGTTTTATGAACACACATGAACCAAAGGAAAACAAAATGTAAGAAAAAAACAAAACAAGATAACCTCAAATGTAAACATTGAAGTATATAGCTCACAATAAACAAAAATGGAAAATATTCTGAACAATTTTCATTATTCAAATAGATATTTAAAAATCTATTTTAATTAGATTATTATATTTCACCACCAGTTTTCTGGCTAAGTCATTTCACACTTCAATTTGTTTTTGAGTGTACAACATGTGTGTGTTATTTTTAAACTGCATTCTGTAAAACCAATGTGCAGTTTGAAAAGTAGTAAGGTCCCCTTATTGTATTACAATACTATTTGTGACTTTCTGGATAAAGAAAATAGTACTGTTTTAATGCCCTGAATCACTCATTAAATGGCATTAGGAAATTGAGTTTTTATTTACAATCAAATCATAGACATGATTAAACTGCAAGCACAGGATTTTATTTTATTGAAACCTGTTCCTCTTTATCATGCCATGCTGCTTCTCATTCTAATTCTAAAAAGTTGGGGACAGCTAGGTGACATATCACTTCCTAGCTGTGTGATCCTGGGCAAGTCACTTAACCCCAATTTCCTCAGCAACAAAGCAAAAACAAAAAATAAAAAAAAAATAGAAAACCTAATTCTAAAAAGTTCTTGTATTTGGCTTGCAATATAATATAATAAACCAATATTTTCCATAACTACATTCCTCCCCCTTCCCCCAACCTCTTAATTCAGATCAATGTTTACTAAGTGCCTGTGTGCCAGACCCTGGGGATGCCAAGGCAAAAGATGAACTGTATCTGAAAAACAGCTATTCTATTGAAAGGGGTATACAAATTAGAAAGCAATTGGAAACACAAAAAGTGCTCTCAGGGCTATCTGAGAAGAAGAAGAGGAATCTATCAGCTAGGGTCTCCAGGAAGTACAAAATAAAGTACCTAGCTTTAGCCTTGGGGAAAAAAAAAAAAAAGTAATGACAGGAGTGGGGAGTACAATGCAAAAAAGAGATGACAACTACTGTGAATGCATACAAACTAAGAGATAAGTTAAGAAGAGCATAGTAGTCTGGTATGAGTAGAACATGCGGCTGTGAAGGTGAATAATGATAAGAAATTGAAGTTTGAATTTTTCTTTTGACTTTCACTTCCAAAAAAGTTATTAAAGCAATACTTTGATAGCCAATCAATGGTTCCCTTCAATTATAACTAAATCCAAATACTCACTCACTTTACATATACAAGAACTGCATATGCATCCAAATCACACTAAAGTAGGCATATTTAACAAACTGCAATCACAGCAGTGACCTGTGATTTCTTGGGTGTAGGAGCTCCCTCTAACAAATCTTAATTCAGGGTTGGAGGTTGAGAGATTACTTCCAGGACAAGATGGATCACGTGATAGAAATTTAAATGCTATACTTTATCATAATTTCTCTTACCTCTGTAAATTCACTTTAAATAATTAAAAACATAAATTATAATACTACTTTGAAAAAAAATTCATTCTATTACCTATTTTCTTTATCTTAGGGATAGAAAAAATGGACTGTGTCAATCTAATATAGTTTGATCCTTCAAGGCATTCTGAAAATTCTGATCTTTCTTTTAATGACTTCTATTAATGACTCATATACATAGTGAAGATCCAGGTACAATTTGAAATTAAGTCTTCTGGATTGCCAAGTTCAGCATCGTATCCATTATGTTATATTGTGCTGTCTTAAGCCTATTATATATTTCGACAAATTTTTGTGCAAAATTTTTAAAACCTGAATTAGAAATGTCATCCACTCATCACCTTATACCAGAGTCACATATTTGCATGGCCCTATGGCCCTTTTTCTTTGAAGAGTTCAACCTAAATAGAACAAACTGGAATTTTTTTTTTAAAGATCTGGGAACACATTTCTTTTCATGTTTCAGAGTTAGAAGACATTGTAGTTGACAGAGCTCTAAATGGGAATGGGATAAGGATTGAACCTTTGATTTCTAAGACTACAAATTGCAAAGCAGTCTTCAGTGATATCACAGGAAAATAATTATATACAAGTGTAAACATTTATATAAAGCTATTCAAATGCATATTTATAAAGATAATTGGAAAGGTACCTAAAATAGCATTTTTATATAAAATTTCCATATTAAAATATTGCTCATAATAAATAAGAGGTGAATTTCATGAATATTTTCCCCTCTTCAAATTCAATTTAGTAGCTTAGCCTGACCTAAGGCTTTAACCGACATTTTTCTACAGATATGGCAGATATTCACACAAACAATAATGTTTATAATATACTCACACTGTAACAGAACACACAGAGGAAAAAAACAATTGCAATGAGGAAAATTACAAAACAAACAAACAAAAAGTTTAAAATGAACCAAAATCACCATCTGCTAACTTAAAATCAAGACCTGACATAAAAAAATAGACTGGGTGGGGGAGGGTGAGAAGAGGAATTTTTGAAAAATGCAACACCATTCTTAATAATACTGAAGAACACAGGAATAAATAAAACTTATCTTTAAATAAGTGATATTTATCTAAAAGCATCAGCAAGTGTTATTGGCAATGGGGATAAGCTAGACATCTTCCCAATAAAATCAGGAGTGAGGCAAGTATGCTCATTATCACATTATTCAATATTATATTAGAAATGCTAGCTATAATAACAGAAGAAAAAGAAATTGAAGGAATAATAATAAGCAATGAGGGCACAAACTCACTTTTTGCAAATGATGGTATAATCAACTAAAAAAAATAGTTGAAATAATTAACTTTAGCAAAGTTGCAGGATACAAAATAAATCCACAGAAATCAGCATTTCTATGTATTGCTAACTAAGTCTAGCAGTGAGAAATAGAAAGCAAAATTCCATTTAAAATACTAGCCAATATAAAAATATGTGGGAGCCTACCTGACAAGAAAAACCAAGAACTACATGAATACAATTTTAACACTTTTTCACACAAATAAAGTCAGATCTAAACAATATAGAAAAAATATTAATTGCTCATGGATCGATCAGCTGAGCCAATATAATTAACAATTTTACCTAAATTAATTTACTTATTCACGTGCCATATCAAATTAACTGCCAACAAATTATCTTACATAGCTAGAAAAAAATAAAATTCATTTAGAAAAACAAGTTCAAGAATATCAAGGGAATTAAAGAAAAAAAGATGTGAAAGAAGGTGGTCTAGCTGTACCAGATCTCAAACTGTACTATAAAGAATCAATTATCAAAACAATCTGGTACTGGCTAAGAAACAGTGGTGGATCAGTAGAATGGATCAGGTACACAATACACTGTAATAAATAATCACAGTAATCTAGGATTTGCTAAACCCAAAGATCAAGCTTTTGGGACAAATGCACATTATTCAACAAAAAACTTCTGGGAAAATTAGAAAACAGTATGGCAGAAACATTTCAAATCACATCCATGATTTACATGTAAAGGGTGATACCATAAGCAAATTAGGATAGCAATGTCAGATCTATGGATGGTATATGATTGAAATGAACTATTATTCTGCTCTAAGAAATGTCAAACAAGATAATTTCAAAAAAACTTGCTAAGACATGTGAAATGATACAAAGGGAAGTGACCAGAACACTGTACACAATATTATATGATGAACTATGAATGACTTAGTTATTCCCAGCAATACCATGATAGAAGACAATCCAAAAGGACTCAGATGATAAATACTCTCTGCCTCCAGAGAAAAAAATGGTATTATCTGAATCCAGACTGAAGCATACTAATTTTTTTTCTCTTGTTCCTGTCTTCTTGCACAAAATGATTAATATGAAAAGGTCTTAAGTGACTGCACATGTATGCTTACTGTGTAAGACAGAGGGGATAGGAGGAAGAGAGGAATAAAATTTGGAACTTTAAACTTAAAAAGGCAAATGTTAAAAATTGTTTGCATGTAAATGGAGAGAAAAAATATATTTTTAAAACTGTACTTAAAATAGACTGAATGCCATTGAAAAGATTCCCGAAATGTTTTCAAAAGGATGCCACAATTTCCCCACATACTTAGTACAAGTTTGTGCACATAGTAGATCAATGATGTGATAAAATTAATTAAATTTTAAATTTTGTTCAGTTACTTATGGGAAGGTTGCACTTCATTCCTTGTTTCCCTGCTTGAAGACATGGCAACTTGGAATAATTCTTAAGTAGCTGTTCTATGGCAATGTGTCGGACATGGAGTTCTGAAGCCAAAGAATCCTTTTCTTGTAGTTGGTGTGTCAGCTGCTCAAAAATTTCTAAAAAAAAATGCAAGAAAATTTTTATTTTTTACTACCTATAAAACTCATAATTCAGTTCATTGTGATTCACTTTCTAAATAAACGAATGCTTTATCAAAATTTTTTTATCAAAAATAATCCCCATCCCTAAAACAAAAACACCTTCACCAATGAAATTAGATTAATATTTATTACACTGATGTTAAGTTATAGTACTCTTCACAAGAAGTTTTAGTTGAATCAACTGCCTCCCATACATAAATATATTATGTTGTAGCATGGGTCATCTATAATAGCTATCAAACCATTTGGTGTATATATGAACTTTGTACAAACATACAATACATTCAATATGTACTATGATAAACTTTCTATCGTAATGGACTTCTTCCCATCCTTCCTCCATTTAACAATCCTTACTGAGATCTGGCTTTCCATTGGTGATGATCCCCAGCAATGACTATACTTTTCCTTACTCCTTGTCTTTCCTTGTCTCCCCTTTGAAAAAATTAAAAAAATCCAAAAACAAAAAACCCTGGAGGAATAGGAATACTTCTTGTTCTTCACTTCCAGCCTTTATTTCCAACAACTTCTTTCACCTGAAGTCTTCACAATAAAAAATTTCCACCTACTGAATCACTGTGGTTGCTATGTAACAGTTACCAGGTCATTCTTCCTCCATTTCCAGGGATTGCACACTCAGCTTATTATCTTCTTTCTCTTCCATAATTCCTGTCCTTTTAATAGGGGACTTCAACATTCACAATGAAGCTACTTCAAACTCTCTACCTGCATATTCCTTATCCTGCTGAATTCCATTACATTCTTTCTTACACTTCAACCATATACTAGGGTGGTCACAATCCTTTCACTTCCTTAAATATGAAGTTTCTATTAAGGACTGCTGACATTCCTCTCTAACTTCCTATTTAACAGAACTTCCTATAACTCCATCTCTGTCCTTCTACTCTACCTCAATCCTATTCCTTGCCCTTCTTGAGACCTCTAATCTACTCTACTGCTTACTTACTTTCTTACTACTTACTTTTTTAGCAGTTACCCCTGTTCTGATTTCTCTTCCCTTTCCAAGCTCAAACCAATAGTTAGCAATTTCATCTGTACACAAACTCTGCTCAAATCCTTCACTTCCTTATCTAACTGCCAGTAATCTACTTCAGAACCTTAGTTCTGGATTATTTCCACTATTCCTCTTCTCTGTTTCTACTCAAGGGCTGCTGCACAGGAGGAGCAAGCCATACTACCATGCTGACTGGATATCTGATGCATTTTTTGTAGACTTCAGCTACACCCCCAGTGCAGAAGGGTATCTTTTTACTCCTTCCTAATTGATTCCCTCTCTCTCCCCACGATAGCAACCACTGCAGACAATCTTTTCCTTTCATAGGCCTTCCACATTTCCTCTTCTCTCTCCTTATGTAAAGATTTTTACTTGCTTCACTGAGAAATGAGATCTTAAAAGACAGATTCCTTTTTCTATTTGCTTCACCTCAAAATCCCTTGTGGTTATTTAGTCATGTATGACTCTTCATGACCCCATTTAAGATTTTCTTAGCAAAGATACTAGCGTGGCTTAATATTTCTTTCTCCAGCTCACTTTACAGATGAGGTTAATTGAGGTACACAGAGCTAAGTAACTTGGCCAGGATAACAGCTACTGTCTGATGCCAAACTCAGGAAGGTAAATTTTCTTGGCTCCAGGCCTGGCACTCATATCCATGGTGCCATTTAGCTGCACAGCCCCCAAATCCTTTGATATCATCCCCGCATTCTCTCCTCCTTCCCCAGAGTCGCTGACAAAGAGGCGGGCCTTCCCTTGGCCTTGGCTAACTCTCCTCTAGCTGTAATTCATCTCATCTCCTTCCTTCTTCCTTCTCCCTATGCACTGGTTTCCTCAAACATGTTTAAGTTCTCCCCATCCTTAAAACAAACAAAAAATACTTCAGACCCCATTATGTGAAACTGTACTTGTTCTAAGGAAGCTTAGGAACACAGTAGACCAAATGCTAGATCTGAGTCAGAAAGATTCAAATTCAAGTCCTGGGCAAAGAAGTTTTTTATTTAACTCTTACCTGCCTTAGTTTTCTTTATTGTAAAGTGGTGGTGATACTCTACATCCTGGGAGTATTGTGAGCACAACAGGTAATATTTGTTAAAGCGTTTACAAACCTTAAAGCGACACAAAATGCTCTTATTCTTAGCATGGACAAATCTATGCATGGTACATACAAAAGGCCTACAAGGTAATTGGGGAAGGCAGTGCAGCAAGATGAGGTGGGAAGTGAGGAGGTGCTAGGAAAGGCTTTACAAAGAGCTGCTCTTGACTATGTCTTAAAAGAAATAGGAATTTTGTGAGACAAAGATGAAGGTTATGTTCTAGGAATGGATGATGGTCAGTGCAAGAGCACAGAGATGAGAAATGCATTTTGTATGTGAGGAACAGAAAGAAAGCAAAGTAGGAACAGGGAAAACAGGACTGTGTGGAAAAATACGCAAGGACTCGAGAAGCTAAACAGAAAAGTTTACATTTGATTCCAGAAACAATCAAGAACTACTGGAATCGAGTAGGGGAGTGAAAAGATCAAATTGGGACTTAAAAAAAAGTCACTTTGGCTATAATAACGTAGGATGGATTGGAAGGGGCCAGATGGAACAGGGAGAAGAGAGCTTTCATTCTCAAATATCAACTGCCATTAAACATTTCAGAGACTATGTCTGCTACAGATCTAAAAGTTTTTCTCTTTTCTTCCAAACATTATTATTTTTATTATCTCTTCCACTCTTTTGATGCTGCCAAACTGGCTTTCATTCTGTTCCTCGTATACAAAATTCAGATCCCATCTCTGTGCTTTTACACTGGCCAAATCTTACTCTGGAATATATTTCTTCCTCACCTTGATGTTGTTCATCCTTTATCTTAGAAGACCAATGACATCATGTAGTGATGTCCTGACTTGTGTGAATTGGATTAATGCACAAAGTCATCCACTTCATTCTCTCTTTCAGAGTCACTGAACTACTTTGCATTTCTTTTGTACATCGGTTGTTCCATTAGAACCTTATTAAAGTCCTTAAAAACAGACACAGTTTTATTTGAGTTTGTAGGTCCACTGCTTAGCAGTGTCTGGTATATATTAAGGGCTCAATAATTTGCAATTCTTCATATATTTTGACCACTTTTACCCAATGGATTTCGGTCCTTGATCAAAGATATGGTGTAAATTGAAACTTTCTCTTTTATCTTAGAGCTCCATTGAGTTTATCTGTACAAAAGCTTTCCAATTTCACATAACCAATCTTTTTTTTTCTTTTGTAATCATAACCTATTCCATATTTGGTTAGGAATTCTTCCCCTTGTTCAAGTTGTGGAAGTGACCCAATCATTTTCTTCTAATTTTTTTGGTGTGACCTAATATAATCATTCTGAACATATATTTTAAGCTTATTGATGTAGATAATATGAATTCAGTTTCAGACAAAATGAATTATACTATTGCCAACAGTTCTTGTCAAAAAAGTAGTCCTATGCCCTAGTCATTTTTATATTCTGAGGTTTGCTGAATATTGATTCTAATGTCTTCATTCTTCCTTATGTAGGCTGTTCAACTGATCTACTTTTGTCTTTTTAAATAGTAGTACTGAAGAGGTTTTAATAATTATCCTTTTATAATACAGTTTTTTAAAAGTCCTTAAAAGTGCTTAAGTTTTCTCCATTGTTCCCTTTGAGATTCTAAACCTTATTTTTCTCCAAATGTATTTTTTAAATGACTCAAAATCCAAAGATTATATTCACAATCCTGCTTGTGTGCTGTTCACCAATATAAAAAATAATAATCAACATGACAGCAAGTACCAACTCTGGAGATATTTTCTATTTTCACAGCTTATTTTATAAAGTATCTATGGTTTTTTAAAATTCTTTTGCTCTGCAATGCCAACACAATGTTTTAATTTCTAAATTCAAATGTAACTGAAGAAATCCTGAGATTAATTTCTATATATATATATATAATTTAATAAAATGAGATTAATTTTTATACCATAAAATTTTTCCTAAGTGTTGAAATTAACTCCTTACCTTGGATTTGTTGGCGAAGCTTTTCATTCAGCTGTTCTACCTCAACAAGACTCATGGAACTCACTGCAACATGAAAATGTATTCATTATTACCATAGAAGCTAGGGAAATACAAAACAATGCTAATAAAAAGAATGCTTTCCTTAGACACTTTTGTTTGCCCTAAGCTACCCTATTCAATGTGGCTAAAAGTTGTTAATTGAGTAAAAATTCAATGACCTTATGTAATATTAAAAATCTTCTTTAGACCATGGTTGAAATTAAAGAAAATTATGAATAGAAATATAATTTGTCAAGTCAATACAAACCTCAACTGTGCATGTTTCTCCAATTCTTGTCTGGGGCAGTAATGAATATCATTGTTTCTATGTTTAAAAAAAGAATATACTTTTTGCTACTTGTCATACTACAATTTGAGTACAATCATGATACAATCAGGAGTTTAAGACTTGAAACTATGAAGAAAGCACAATAGTCAATAATTGGGACTGCATATAACTATGAGAAAGTCATCCCTGACTAATAATATTTAACTTAGAAACTTAAGATGGAACAAAATACTTTCAAACTACATCAAGGATATATCTAACTCTTCAACATACGGAAGTTAACATCTCATCTGGGTCTGAACTAACAACGAATTAATGTAAAATACTGATTATACTATATTTTGAGGATTGATATATTTGTCAACTTTTATGCCTTATGAGATAGGTTCTAAAATGAGGTCAAAAGAATCTTTTTTTTTTTTTTTGCTGAGGCAACTGGGCTTAAGTGACGTGCCCAGGGTCACACAGCTAGAAAATTATTCTTTTTAAAAACTCACGTAGTAATCAATATTTTTACAATAAGTCTCTCTGGTCCACAGATGGACATCAGGAAAACACCTGTCCCTTTTCTAACTTAACTGCCAGAATTAATCTGGTAGAATTGTGCTTTTTGGCTTAGATTCATGAATCTACCTATGATAGATGATGAAAGATCAATCTACAGCAATAGCAGAAGGAGAAATCATCAAATGAATTAATTATGAAGCACATAGCTCACACATTACAAATTACAAAATCCCTCTCTGACATGGTTTACTTACATTGTTCTCTTGTATAATAAATGTGTTGTCTCTGGTCACTAATGTCTGAAACAGAAGCTTTCTTTTCTTTCTTCGGAGTCTGCTGGTGATGAGACCATAATACACTATTATAACAGAAAGGGGCACTTGGATCTTGCAACATGTCTCTTTGCTCCAAAATTGTTTGTGCATGGTTTGAGATGCTTACTGTTGTTCCATCTATCCATTTTGCAGAATATTTTGGTACTTGGGAATCAAACTGTGGTAATAATTTTGTATCTGCCTTATGTCTAAAATTTAAAAATGGGTGCTGGGAAGTTTTGGAACATTCAGGATCAGACTCTACATCTTTATTCTGGGCATGCCGTATAACCCAATTTATCTTTTTACTAAATATAGTTTTGACTTCTTCATAAGTGCTTTTGGAGAGTTTAGATCGAGGACAACCTTGGTTTGCTATCAAATGGAATTTTTCAAAGCACTCTTTGTGGCCCCTTAATGATCTGGTATGCAAGAGATTAGATCTTGGTACTCCTATAAAGAAAAACAAAGAATTAAAATTAAAATGTTAAAGATCAATTAATTTTAAAAAGTTTCAAGATCATAAATATTAGAAAAAAGAAAAAATATGAACAAGAAAAACAATTAAAAATGATTTTTAGGTAATAGCTGGACTGAAGTGTAAGGATTTTTGAATGATGAAATACTGAAAATTGATGGCTGTCCTATAATTTCTATCTTCTTAAAAGAGTTGCCTAGAGCACTAAACAAGTTAAGTGGTTTAGTTAGTTAGCCAAAGTTGGAGTGTTAATCTTTTTTATGTTACAGACTTCTTTGGCAGTCTGGAGAAAAGTACAGACTTTTCAAAAATAACTGAAGAAAATGCCAAATTTCTGTTAGAGACTAATAAAAACAAAGATGTGTACACATGTGTGTGTACCTCATTAAAAATCTTCATGTTAGAGGCTAGCCTTGAACTACCAAGAAACACTGAGGCCAATCTTCTATCCATTACAATACTGCTTCCTTGCTAAGGAAGCATTAAGAAGTAATAATAAACAGAAGTGAAATAAATGTTGTCACATAATCATAAAATCAAATGTTACAAATTTGTGAAAATATTCTACTTAAGTTAATGATTTTTCACTTATACCAGGTATAAACCCATTTTGCATAGTAAAAACTTGTTTCTATAGACACACTCTTAACCTTGTTGTATTTTCTGGATTGAATTTAAAGGTTTAAACATTGTTTGAAACACACACCCTTTTAATTAACCACAGTACAAGCAGTTTTTCTATTCGGCAGAATAAAGTGAAGACTTTTATTACTTTTCAAAACATAAGCATGGTAGAACTATTTAAACGCTCATCCCCCATATCAATCATCACTAGAACCCAAAGAATATGGTATATCATAACCATAAAAAATCGAATTGCTAAAAACTTAGATTAAAACTATTTCTTTCAAATTTTCTAATTTTAGTAGAGCTTAATGATTTCCCACCTTGTTTTTTTTAATTAAACATACATAAATTAACAATTTATTATGATCAAATGTTCCTAAGTAATTTTTTCATATTAAAAATGAATCAGGGATATTGAGGTCAAGAATACTGCCTGGTTAGATATCAGAGAAAAATACTTAGTTCTGAGAAATTACAACAAATGAAGAAAAAACTGACATTTAACAGACTGTATACAAGTTCCAGATAAGGTAAGTACAATATAATTAGAAAAGAGAGTAAAAGGAAATTTATTTGAAGCTCATGTATCTATTTAAAAACAAGTAGCTCTCCCAGCAGCTACGTGGCTCAGTGGATAGAACACCAGCCCTGAAGTCAGGAGGACCTGAGTTCAAATCTGGTCTCAGATACTTAACATTCTGTGGTGACCCTGGGTGAGTCACTTAACCTCAATTGCCTCAGCAAAAAAAACAGAACAAAAAAAGCTCTCTTAGAGGGATATAAAATATGGACCACAACATAACATTTTCATGCTCTCTGTTTGCTTGCATTGTGTTTCCTTTCTCTGATTTTTTTTTTCTTGTAGATAGGATTTTTCTTGCACAACTTGTCAAGTATTTCAACATTATTAACATGTAGTGGACTTCCTGCCATCTAGGGGAGAGGAGGGGACTGGATGTAAAATTTGTAATGGAAAGCTTTGTAAAGATCAATGCTGGGGAACTACCCATACATATGTTA
>JAJPUD010001205.1:226159-252763 GCA_023553655.1 Myrmecobius fasciatus | reverse complement strand
TACATGTTAATTATGTTAAAATATTGGCAAATCGAATATATGTATACATATTTCCAAACTTATCATTGTTGTGCAAGAAAAATCTTATCTACACAAACGATATATCAGATAAAGGAAACACAATGTAAGCAAACATCAATCAAGGAGTATGAGAATGTTATGTTGTGGTCCACATTTCGCATCCCTCTCTCTGGGTGTATATGGCTTTCTTCAGTGAACAATTGGAGGTGGTTTGAAACATTTTATTGTTGAAGAGAGCCAGGTCCATCAGAATTGATCGTCATATAGTACTGTTGTTGCCGTGTATAATGATCTCCTGGTTCTGCTCATTTCACTCAGCATCAGTTCATGTAAGTCTCTCCAGGCCTTTCTGAAATCATCTTGCTGGTCATTTCTTACAGAACAATAATATTCCATAACATTCATATACCATAATTTATTCAGCCATTCTCCAATTGAAGGGCATCTATTCAATTTCCAGTTTCTAGCCACTACAAAAAGGGCTGCCACAAACATTCTTGCACATGTGGGGCCTTTAATGAATCACTATTTTGATAACAAAGAAACAGACATTTTAAACAAAGACATTTAAAACAAATAAGAGGATGTAAGACAAAAAAGGGCAGGAATGAGGAACCTTGAAATATATTCAGATAGCAAACCTTTTTGGAAATTTAGGGATTTTTAATCTAATGCAAAGTTGCATTTAAAAACACAAAACCTCAGTCACTTAAAAACAGAGTTTTATGATATGCTCAGCTACATGGCTTTACTATTTTTGAACCAAGATGAAAACTTGAAAACTGCCAGATAGCAAGTGATGGAACAGAAAAAAATTTATTATTAGGTCTGAAGAACAGAGGAACAGTGTTCTACTGGATGCCAGAAAGCAGGTGGAACAAGAATCCCTTCATTGTTCTGTAAGATTTTCTTGATGTATTGTGTATCAAAAGCTTTTATTTTTGGTCACTTCAGACTTTGAACCCTTTTGCTCCTTAACTGGAAAAAAAAAAGATATTTCAAAAATAAAAATCTTTTTGCAAGATCACATCAGATATCACAAGTTAGTAAATAGTTGAATAGGACTTTAATTAGAGATAAAGAATCTTTTAAAAAGGGCTGTTTTCTAATCCATAACTTCCAATTTGCAATTCCCTACTTCATTTTCAAAATAAGCTATTCTAAATATTCTCTTCAAGTTTTCCAGTTTCTCCTTTTCCTGCAGGGTCTCTCTTTTTACTAAACTTTTAGCTCTTTCTTCTCCTATTCTCCCCCCCCCCCCCAGGCAACTGGGGTTAAGCGACTTGCCCAGAGTCACATCACTAGGAAGTGTTAAGTGTCTGAAGCCACATTTGAACTCAGGAACTCTTGACTTCAGGACTGGTGCTCTATCCATTGTAGCACCTAGCTGCCCCCTTCTCCCATTTTCTTCATCACAAAATCCCTTCAGTCTTCTTCTTCCTGGTGTCTGCCAGAAAATGCATGCCAAGATCACTTTTTTGTGCTATTCTTGCTTCTGGCATTTCAATCTGAAAGATGTTATTGCTAGGGATTAGGAGGATTCATGTAAAAAGAAATATATATGTAAAACAAAATTTCTAAAAGTACCGCTTTTGCCAAAAAAGGGGAGTACAGGAAGAAAACCAAATTGTCAAACATTAGAAAACAAATTATGGTATGTGAATACAACATGATATTATTATATCATAAGAAACAAATGATATTCAAATAAATGTAGGGAGACATGAAATGATACAGAACAAAAAAAAAAAAAGCAAAACCAGAGAATATTGTTGACAATAGCTACGTAAAAAAAAAAAAGTGACATCCATTTTGAATATACAAAAAAATTCCTAAGACTACTGAAATAAACAATGTACAAAGAAAAATAAAATTGGTCATTACATGAATGATGTCAATATATACTTTGTTTTGGGGGCAACAAATAAATAACAACTTTATGTACAGATATAACAATTCACAGTATACTGGTTTTTGTCTTTTTTTTTTTTTGATTCTGTAGTTCTTTAGGTTTCTGTTCTATAAAGTTTAATAACAATAAAATTGGCTAATATTTATGTATCACTTGCCTGGCAACCATTTTACAATTATCATCCCTATTTTCTAGATGAGGAAACTTAAGACAAAAACTGATACCCAGGGGGTCACAAAGTTAAGATTGGATTTGAATTTAGAGCTTCCTATCTCCAGGCCTAGTGCTCTATCCACTGCACCACCCAGGTAAGTTTCTTACCTTACAGGATTATTTTAAAGATAAGATGAGATAATATATGTAAAAATGCTATAAAGAGATTACCTACTACTAAATAATTGTACTTGGTAATAAGTGCAAAAAAACCCTTTATTTTAAAAACAGGGCAAACAGTGGGAGAAACAATCTGACAGAATTTGGCACCAAAAATTCTGGTTTCAAAACCTAGTTTCAAAACTATGGACAAGTCTGGTTTTTAGTTTCCTTGACAAAATGAGGTGAAATAGATGATCAAGGGTCCCTTCTGGATTCCTGGGCGGCAATTTATTTTTGACTTGGCATTTTCAATGTTTGGCCCAGATTGCTTGTTGATTTTATAATCTTTTTTTTGGACATTGTCTTATCACTCTCAGACAACACCAAAGAGGCACTTGATTGGTGTGAACAAAATGCAATATTTAACCAATTAAGAATCTGTGAAGAAGAATGAAGAATTTTTTTTTAATGATAAAAAAGATCATCTGGTTATATGGTCAGAGTAAAGTATAACCAGTAGACATATTTTCTCACTGCCAATGTCAAAAGAAATCAAGGAAGAAACCAGCAGATTAGGGCAAAGCCCAGTGGCAAATTTTGAGGAAGACATGGCTACACGGAGCTACACAGGACTGGCAGGCACAGATTGGTTGTGATCTATTTGTGATCTATTTCAAGACAGAACAACCATATTGAAAAGATCATAGATCCTCACAACCCCTTTGCAAACTTTATGGATATAAATGGAAATGTGAGATGCTTATCTTTCTGTAAACAGGTACACCTGGAAAGCCCTACCATTTCTGGAGTACATAGCTCCTCTACTTGAGATTTATGTAAATCCTTCTGTTTGCAGGTGATATTATGATCTTTATACTGAGAGATACATTACGACTTCCTCAAGATCAAATGCCACTCAAAAAAGATGTCTAGCAAGTCACAAAGAAAAAAACAAGGGAATGAAGAGTGTATAATATGCAGATTATGATTCTCAATTCAAAATATTTAACTCCTTTGAAGACAGGGACAGCTTTTCATCTTTACCTTTGTATTCTTAGCACCTCATCTAGGGTTTTTGCACAGAGCAGGCATTTAATAAACATTTTGGTTCAGTCACCTACAATACTAGTTCAAAAGCTTCTAAAAACCAATTAGTGATTAATTCTGGGGAGAGGGGCTATGGAAGATTAGGAAGGGGTCTGACTTTGTTAAAATGATGTAATTATTCTGCTCAGCTTTTTCTAAACTTTTTAAAAATCTCCCCTCAAATCTCTCACAGCAACGGTTAACCTACCCTTTCAGCTAAGAACTCAAAATGATCTCATTTTATTAAAAAATTGAGGCCATTCATCAAGAACTCCCTCTTTTCACCTTTCCATATCACTTCACCCAGTAACTGCTTCACCTTTGTTTCACACATGCCCAGGTAAAGCATTCTATATGTACAAATGATCCCTTTCCATTCCACTTCTCCAGCAGATTGCCCACTCTATTATTTCTCTCTCACTTATCAAACTCTCCCTATCCAATGACTGCTTGCAGGGCATCTACAAACAGGCCCATGTTTCCCTTATACAAAGAAAAAACAAAAAACCTTTAGTAGACCCATCTATCCTTGCTAACTTTTGCGGCTAAACTCTTTTGAGAAAGCTGTTTACAACAGGTGCCTCTATTGTTTTCCTCTCATTCTCTTCTAAATTCTCCATAGTCTTGACTTCTAGCAATATTCAACTGAAACTGTTCTCTCCAAAAGGCTAGGTTCAAGCCTCTTCTTACTCATACTTCTTTGCAGCCTCAGACACTGACAATTATCCTCTTCTTCCTCTAGATTTTTTGTGATAATTGTCTTGATTCTCCCACATTCTGATTGTTTCTTCTCATGTCTTTTGCTGGATCTTCTAGTTCACATTTCCTAACCACGAGTGTTCCATCAAGTATTGTCCAGGGACCTTTTCTCTTTTCCCTCTGTATTATTTCACCTGGTGATATCAGCTCCCATGCATTCAATTGTCATTTCTATGAAGAAGATTCTCACATCTATTGTCCAGCTCCAAACTTTGTCTTGGCTGTTCTTCCAACTTCAATTGCTTATTGGACATCCAGAACTGGTTATTTCGTACAATCTTAAATGCGATACATCTATAACTAATTCATAATTTCCCCAGACCTTTCCTCTCTTGCAACTCCTCTATTATCCCTTTTGCACCATCACCCCTACAGTCACCCTGGCTAGCAACAAGGTGTTATCATTTATCTCTCACTCTCATATACCCTTCCTTCCTCATATCTAATCTGATACCATATCCTGTTAACTCTACCTTTTAAATATCTTTGGTACATTCCCCCTTCTTTCCTGTGACACTGTCAACACCTTCCCCCTCCCCCTTCCCCCTGAAAGCCATCCATTATCATACATGGACTACTGCTTAATGTCCTTGACTCAAATTTCTCTCCACTCCAGTCTATCCTCCTCTATCTAATTTATCTCCCTAAAGAACAGATCTGACCATGTTACCTCCCCAGTAAATAAACTCCAGAGACTCTCCATTACTTCCAAGATCAAATCTTATATATAATGCTTTTATATGTTTCTCGTTGAAAAAAAGCCTTTTTTTTTCCCCTACATGTTTACCTCACAGAAGATATTTCACCAGGTATTCAGAATTTGGAAACAAAGTTTTCCATTATTTGACATTGTGTGGTGGAGGGAAGGAGATTTTGGAACTGATGCTATTATCCATTTGCTAATAACTTAAATGATCTTGATTTGATTAATCTGAATCCCTTCTTTTAAAATAGCCTAAGGTTTATCTGAAAAGAAATAAAAATTTCTCCTACAAAAACATTTATATCAACTCATTGTAAGCAGTCAAAAATGGTCAAAGAAAAAACAATGCAAGCAGCTAGAAAGAAAGAATCCAAGTACTAAGGAATCGCAGTGTAGTTCAAATAATTTAGCAACCATCACTATGTTTTATTTTATTTTATTTGCAAAACATATGTATGGGTAATTTTTCAACATTAACCCTTACAAAGCTTTCTGTTACAAGTTTTCCCCCCTACTCCCTACCCCTCCCCTAGATGGCAGGATATCCACTACATGTTAAATATGTTAAAATACTTGACAAATCGAATATATGTATACATATTTCCACACATCATTGTTATGCAAGAAAAATCTTATCTACAAGAAAGACATATCAGATAAAGGAAAAAGAGAATGAAAATAGCAACTATTACTATGAAGAGATAGAGATAATACCAGAAGGCAAAAGATATATAAGGCTTAAAGATTAACTTGACCAATAAAACTGAATAATCTGAGGGGAAAGAGAATGAACTTTTGATGAAAGAGAACTTCTGGATGAAGAGATCAGTTATATACAAACTTTGAAATGCAAATACAGGAATTAAAAGGTAAACATGAAGGAACCACAGTAAGAGATTAGAGATAAAATGATTAACTGGAGAAATGACACAATGTACTCTCAGAATCCTATCATCATCATGAGGGGATCATATAGAAAGCTTTTTATATCAAGTTGTATTACCATCAACCATCAACAAGGTGAATAGTTGTCATGGGATATAAATGTGGCATACTACTGTGCTGTAAGAAATTATTAAGGGGATAGTTTCAGAGAAATCTAGGAAGATTTATATGAATTGATATAGAGTGCACAGAACCAGGAAAACACTTAATACAAGAACTAGATAAAGCCAAACTACTTTGAAAGAATGAGATTCTGTTTAGTGTTCAACCCTATTCCAGAGGTCTAACAAACATGCTACTCACAGCTCCTGATAAGAGTGATGAAGGAATCAGAATAAAGAATTTTTTTTAAAAAAAATATGGTCAATGTGCTGTGGAGGAGGAAGGAATTTGTGACCAAAGAAGAACTAGAGATCATCATTAATCACAAAAAAGATAAGTTTGACTATACCAAGTTAAAAAGGTTTTATACAAACAAAATGAATGCAGACAAGATTAGAAGGGAAGGAATAAACTGGGAAAACATTTTTACATTCAAAGATTCTGATAAAGGCCTCATTTCTAAAATATATAGAGATTTGACTCAAATATATAAGAATTCAAGCCATTCTCCAATTGATAAATGGTCCAAAGATATGAACAATTTTCAGACGAAGAAATTGAAACTTTCTGGTCACATGAAAAGGTGCTCCAAGTCACTATTGATCAGAGAAATGCAAATTAAAACAACTCTGAGATACCACTACACACCTGTCAGATTGGCTAAGATGACAGGAAAAGATAATGACGAATGTTGGAGGGGATGTGGGAAAACTGGGACACTGATACATTGTTGGTGGAACTGTGAACCGATCCAACCATTCTAGAGAGCAATCTGCAACTATGCTCAAAAAGTTATCAAACCGTGCATACCATTTGACCCAGCAGTGTTTCTACTGGGCCTATATCCCAAAGAGATCTTAGAGGAGGGAACGGGACCCACACATGCAAAAATATTTGTGGCAGCCCTTTTTGTAGTGGCAAGAAACTGGAAACTGAAAGGATGCCCATCAATTGGAGAATGGCTGAATAAATTATGGTATATGAATGTTATGGAATATTATTGTTCTGTGAGAAACGACCAGCAGGATGATTTCAGAGAGGCCTGGAGAGACTTGCATGAACTGATGCTGAGTGAAATCAGCAGAACCAGGAGAACATTATACACATCAACAAGACTATACGATGATCAATTCTGATGGATATGGTTCTCAACAATGATGTGTTTCAAACCAGCTCCTATTGTTCAGCGATGAATCTAGTCATACACATCCAGAGAGAGGCCTGAGGGAACTGAGTGTGGACCACAACACAGCATTTTAATGCTTTCTGTGAATATTTTCTTGCATTTTGTTTTCCTTCTTAGGTTGTTTTTTTTTCCCCTCTCTTTCTAGATCTGATGTTTCTTGTGCAGTAAGATAATTGTATAGATATGTATACATATATTGGATTTGTCATATAATTTAACATATTTAGCATGTATTAGATTACCTGTCATCTAGGGGTGGGGGGGTGGGGGAAGGAGGGGAAAAGCTTGGAACAGCAACAAAAAAAGTTTTTGCAAAGATCAATGTAGAAAAATCACTCATATGTTAATGTTAATAAAAAGCTTTTAATAAAAAAAAATATGGTCAATGTGGAAAATGATTTTGCTTGATAGAGTTCTATTTTTTTCCCATTCTCAATTGGAGGTAGAAGAGTGCTTGAAGTGGGGGAAAAGGGCAAGAAGATTTTACTGGCTGAAAGTATAATTCATCTCCATCACTTAAAATATAGAAACATACATTTTTGGGCATGGCTAATGTGGAAAGTACGCACTTTTTTCATACTATACAATTATGTACTGAGGGATTTTTAAAAAGTTGTCCAATAGGGACAAGGGGTTACTGGAAGGGACTGATTAACTGAAAATGCTTGTTAATTGAAAAAATAAATACTATTTAGAAAATGTCTCTGACCGATAATTCAGACTTCATACCCTATCAAAAAAGTAACAAAACACATTATCAAATGAGGAAGGTTTTGAAAAACAGGTTGTATAAAAGCTTAGCCTGTCTGACTATATGCACCACAGTCTACCTTAATTACAAAATCTCAGATCCTAGATTCCACAGATGATTTTCCCCTTTGGCAATCTGTTCCTGTTGGTCCCATTATCCTGAAAGTTAGAGTTAAGTTTGGAAGTAGTCACTTATTCAGCAGTATGGGTGTGGATAAGTGTGACTGTAAATGGGAAGCAGCTGTCAGTTACAAATGGAAAGGTTCTACTTTTGTCAGGCCTGTGCTCTATTTCTTGTTGCCTATTCTTAGGAATCAGCCTTCTATCCTAAATGAGAATCTTTTACAACTTTAGATTCAGCAGCATTTTTGGAAACATTTAAAAAGCCACCAGACTTGAACCATCTGCTCCTTAATGAAACAGACTTCAGAGTCAACACTGTGAATACTACACGGTAGTGCTTTCTGAAGATTTACTTCTGTGAATATTCACATACCTTCGTCTTTTTCCTATTTGTTATAAAAAACAAACCAAAGGAAGTGTGGAATCTTCCAAAAGAATATCCATGGAAATATGAAAAATATAAAATCATATGTCTTTGTTTCTACTTTATGTACACACATTATTTAAGACTCATTCATATTAGAACCATATATTCACCTTAATAGAAAAAGCGATTTAATGATCAGTTCTGATATTAGAAAAGTTTTGCATAGTGAAGGGTACTGAACTTAGAATCAGAAAGACCTTGGGACAAATTGTGCCTCATATATTCATTAGCTGTGAGCATAGTTTAAATAACTGAGCCTCAGATACCTCAATTATAAAAGGACAGTAAGACTGGACCACAACTAAGAGAGGTTGTTGTTTTTTTCCTGTAACTGTCATAAAATTAGGTGAATCTAGAATGTTTTGGATGCTGACTTCAAATATGGCTTCATACCATTTTTATGGAAATCAGTTTTATATTTTTAAAGCTCATGCTTCAATAAACAAAAAACTGCTTAACTCATGTAGAATCTGGTCACTTGATTTTCAGTTATATTTCATTGCAGCATCCAACATTTAGTCAGCCAGCATAGGCCTGAACTCTACTTCTAATATTTCTTTTCCACTGAGATTCCTTGATAGAAGCATTCTTTTTGTTTGTGACACTGATGTCACTGAGTTTTCTGGGAAGAAGTCCAAATGTAAATCCAAGAAACAGATCTTGAATGCCATGTTCCATTTCATTATTTTATAGGCTTTGAGGGTTCACACTGTGGACAATTTCTTAGTAATTTTCTGTTTTGGAGTTTCCTGAAAAGTTTTGATCACTTTAAAAACAGCTACTTCAACTCTATTCAACTGTTCTTGAAGAGATGTCTTCCAAACCTTTCCTTATTTGAGGATACACAAATATTCTTTGATTGTAGCTTCACTGATTCTTTTTAAAAAAAAAAATTTTTTTAAATTCAATTCTGATGGACGTGACTTTTTCTAACGAGCTGGCTGAAGATCCAATGATCTTGTGATGAAGAGAGCCATCTACACCCAGAGAGAGGACTGTAGTAACTCAGTATGGATCACAACATAGCAGTTTTATACTCTTTTTGTTGTTGTTTGCTTGCATTTTGTTTTCTTTCTCATTTTTTTCCCTTTGTGATCTGATTTTTCTTGTGCAGGAAGATTACTGTACAAATATGTATACATATATTTAACATATATTTTAACATGTTTAACATATATTGAATTACTAGCCATCTAGGGAAGGGGGTGGAGGAAGGAGGGGAAAATTTGGAATACAAGGCTATACAAGGATCAATGTTGGAAAATTATCATGTATGTTTTGAAAATAAAGCTTAAATAAAAAATATATTTTTTCCCAATTGCATATAAAATCAATTTTTAACATTCACTTTTCAAAATTTTGAGTTCCAAATTTTCTCCATCTCTCCCCTCACCCCAATCCTCAGAGAGCAAGCAATTTAACAAATTATATGTGTTCAATTATGCACACACAGATGTGCACTTCTATATTAATCATATAATGTGGTTGGGTTTGTTTTGTAAAACAAACCAAAAAAAAAAAAGTGGAAAAAAAAATGCCTCAATCTGCATTCAGTTTTATTGCATGACAATTGTGGGTTTATCCCTAGTCAGTTGTCTCAAAGCAAATAAATTGGTTCATTATTCCTCAATACCCCACAACCAAATCACCTATTACTGCCTAATACTGCATATTAGAACTCACATGTCAATAAGAATGAGTGAAAGAAATTAACCTTTGCTATTTTAATTCAGCATCCAAAACCAGACAAAACATCCCCAAAAAATCATCATGCGATAAAAATGTATTTTTAATTATAGTACTTACCTCAAAGGGCTGGTGTGGGGATCAAGTCAAATGAAGTCAAACACTTATTAAACACCTATTATATGTCAAATAACGTATTAAGCATTGGGAATACAAAGAAAGGCAAAAAATAGTCCTTGTTCTCAAGGAGCTTATTCTTTCATGAAGTATATGACATACAAACCAAAAATATACAGAGGATAATTTGAAGGTAATCTCAGAGGAAAGGCACTAAGATTAAGGACTGATAAAAAGCTTTTTTACAGAAGGTGAGAAGTTAGCCGAAATTTATTTAAAAATTTAGCTGAAAGAAAACCAGAGAAAAGGAACAACAGCTTGTGAAAATAACTGAGAGGAGTAGCAAGGAGCCCAATGTCACTATCAAAGTTTACATAAATTGTGAAGGCTGGGGATGGAGAATAAGAGATAAAAAGACTAGAAAGATAGGAAAGGGTTAGGTAAACAAGAATTTTAACAGTCAAACAGGATTTTATATTTGATCGTGGGCCAACAAACTTATATTGTCTTTTCAAAAGAGGGGGAAGACTGAAAGTAGAATGCTGATGAATCAATTAAAAAACTGAGAAGCCAAGAAGGTAACTACTATTTAAACTGGAAAAACTGTCAATTAAAATTATTTAAAGCTATGCCTTTAGACTCTTTACAAAGAATATCTAAAAAGACAATGAAAATAATCAAAATCACTATTTTTTGGATAGTATTTGGAAATATAGCTACGGTTATTTTCTTTAGTTATGATTTTCTATTGAGGTAATTTGATTTTAATTGAGGTTAATTGATTCAGGTTAATCTGTTTTTGTTATGCTAAATCGTGTTAAGAGTGTTGAAATGGTAAAATGTTGTCTTTTTCCCCATCAAAAAAACGAAGTCATAGGGGCAGCTAGGTGGTGCAGTGGATAGAGCACCAGCTCTTAAGTCCGGAGGACTTGAGTTCAAATTTGATCCCACTCAGACACTTAACACTTCCTAGCTGTGTGACCCTGGGCAAATCACTTAATCCCAATTGACTCAGGGGAAAAAAAAATAAGCCACAATTGGGAACACAGAGGATTTGTGTATTGACACTATAAAAATCAGCAGAAAGCTAAATTTTAATATTTTTTCTTAGTAAACTTCTTCAAGAATAAATTTTGCTGTTTAATAAACAGTACTAAAACTCCAATTACATGAGTTAATTTTTTTTTAAATTGTATTTCTTTAAATTCAAGATAATCCTGTTTCAACAATACAAAGGACTTATTATGTTTGTTATACTAAATAGACCTTTTTTACATTGAAGCTTTCTCAGTAGGAAGCTGGACTACATGTTACAATATTGCTGAACAAAGTAAAACAATTTAAGTCATCTTTATCAGTTTAAGGTACATAAATCAAGGATGTTAATTTTAAGTTTCAGAGCAATAGTCTATTTTTGATTCATTTCAAGCATTCCCTTTCAAGGGCTGTAGTGGAACAATTCCCATCTGCCTGATCCTCAAATATTGGATTCCAAACTGGCTTGCTTTTTTACAGAAGATTCATATGGCATGACTGAAAATACATTATTAGCTTAATAGATACTCTCTCCTGATAAAGTTATCAAAGCTAGAGTTTTGTTAGTTACTTTAAGTGATGGGGTGATGACTCAATTGACCTAATCTTTCTATCAGCAATCATCAAAACTCTTTGTTCCTAGTTCAAAAATTGAAAACAACTCAAGATCCAGAAAATGAGAACATATTAGTGTAGTATCAGATAAATCTAAAGACACTAATCATGCTAGGAAAGACTGCTAGGAAAACAAATTGTTACAAATTGATTTGGAGGATCATTTATATCATGAACCAAAATAAATTCCATATAGTTATGTGACCTTGAGTGCAACACCATAAAGAAATTATAAGAGCAGAGAAATATCTTTTTAACTATACAAGAAACAAGTTTTTGACCAAAAAAGAAAAGATCATAAAAGATAAAATAGACAATTTTGATTACATAAACCGAAAAAGTTGTTGCACAAATACAAATCAATGCAGCAAAAATCAGAAGAAAAAGTTATCTGGGGAAAAGTCTTTATAGTATATTTTTCTGATAAAGGCATGATATTCAAGATATATAAGGAACTCTCTCAAATATATAAGAACAAGAGCCACTCCTTAACAGAAAATATTCACAAATGAATGAACTTATCACCAACTAAAAAATGCTTCAAATCACTGACAAGAGAAATTTACATTAAAACAACTCTTAATGTTCTTGGCTTACACATCAATTAGATTAGCAATGATAACAAAAAAGTAAAACTAATTGTTTGAATGGTACTAAGAGGACAGATATACTAATATTCCCAACTTAAATCCCATCTTCTAAAGTAATTTTTCCCAACCTTCTTGGGTCTAATGTCTTCCTGCTTGATTATTTCTTACTTATAACTGAATGATGTGACACTTTTTCCAGAAATCGTGGTTTACAAGGAGTCGGATTTTTTCTTTGTGAGACTAAGTTGGGACCACCTTAGCATTGAAACTCCCATATAAGGTAATTTAGTAATGTGGTTGGGTTGAAAGTCTTTCCTCATTTATGACTAGTGTGAGGTCATTTGTCCTAGCTAATCAGAGGAAAGATCCAGCCCAGGATCTTTAGCCCAGGCTCCTATATAATTCTTGTCTGTTAACTGGGCCTTGCCTTGCCTCTCCTAGTCTAACTGCTTGTGGGGAGGGAGATGCCCTTTCTCTAGAGATAATAAAATTCCTTTCTGCTTTAGCCTTGAGAAATCTCCTTGATTTAATTGATTTATTTGAGCAGGTGGTCTTGTCCCCACACATCCTGAATATAGCTTATTTGTAATATTTGATTGTTTATTGTCTTTATTAGATTATGAGCTCCTGGTAGGCAGGGACTGTCTTTTGCCTCTTTTTGTATCTCTAGTATTTAGCACATGTGCCTAGCAAATAGCAGGTGCTTAACAGATGTATACTGATTAAATGATTCCCAAGTTATATATTTTTCCATCTTGTATGAGGATACTGCTTTGATTTCAGAGTATAACTGAATAGTCACAAAGGTTTAAAAAGTTGGTTTATATGGAATTCATGCTATTAAATTACACAGCAAACTTACCTTCAATATTTAGCTCAAAACAAAGGTGGCAGAAGGAAAGTGTTTCTTTATCTGTTCCCAATTTACAAATACTGCAAATGTTATCGTCATTTAAGTCAATGTTTACAAACTGCTCTTCATTCATAGTTGCCCCTATTAGGGAAAAGAAAACAAAGGTTTTAATTTCAATTTACATTTTCTTTGTATTTTTAAAACATTTATATAAAATAATAACATTTAAAAATAAATTTTTAAACACCTATCTAAAGTAAATCAGAGTAAGGCCTCTAATATCTTGGCTGGAACTTCTAAAAATCATAAAGTTTGAAAAGGCATGGATGGGTTAAAATTCACACTGAAGGAATACATTCTCACATGTATAAATACAAAGATTCACATAAATATTAAAGTAATACATTCCCAAGAATTAGTTGAAAAGTCTACTTTTCGTTAATAAGCATATATATTCCCTGGTAAACTTCAGTCAAGAGCATCATAGACTAGTTATTTCACAGATAAGAAAATGGAGAACCTAGAAAGTAATCAGTCTTGAGAGGCAAGATTTGAAAACTGTCCTTTGAATCTAGACCTCTAGATTTTCCCTCTCTAAAGAATATACTATACTGTTATCCAAACAATAGAGGTTATTTAATGTTTCATTTAGTTTAGAAAATTTGGCAGACTTCTGGGAATTACAGTTTAATACTTAACATTGTATCTGAAATATTAGAGCGACTAAAATAATATTTAGATCTTTTCTACTGCCTAATCAGTAATGTGGGAGGTGGGCGGGTAAGACTAACACAATTCACAGCATTTTTTTCAAACATTCAAACATTTTTTCAAACCCGAGAAAGGTACTGGGGGGGTGGGGGTGGAGACATAGTGGAGAGATCAAAGAAATTCAAAATGAATTTATTTTAAATGAGATGTCGAAGAATCTGTCTCTATGCTCCTCACTTTAAAAGGTTGAGGTTAAGATTCTACACTCCAAAGAGAGGGGCAGAGCATATTGATCAGAAGAGTGTAGGAAGGAGATTAATGCTATCTTGTAACAAGACGAAATTTTCCCTAAGAAAACTTTTTGCTGGGTGTACTGTGCAGAAATCAAAAAAATCCAAAATGAGTATCACTCGGTGAAAAAGGAGATATCTGAGACTGTCGCAGAATCAAGGGAAGGTGAACAATTAAGAGAGCACCTAGAAATCATTGGAACATCCTAGAGGGTATGGAGGAGGGGGGGGAGAAAAAGGTAAGTGCTGAGAAGTCAGGGATTTCATATAGTTCTTTAACTCCCACTTAGATAAGCAGAATCAACCAGCACTTATTTAAGCATCTGGGAATAAAGGAAAAGGAATGTTCCTGCCTTCAAAAAGCTTGCAGTCTATTACAGGAGAAAATACGTACATGTAAGCATAAACAAACTAAACGTATATCTAATAAATACAAGGTAATTTGAAAGGGGGAGGGGAAGAGTGGGATGCAGTGGAATTCATGAACAATTATTTTTAAGTGCCTCCCACATGCCAAGCATTGAGGGTAGATACATAGAAAATTAAAGCCGAACTTCAAATCCCTTAAATTCTTGGGGAATGGTTTAGAGGTGGAGACACCCCATTCACTATAAGTGGTTTTTTTTTCAATTTCAGGAGGAAATAAGGGGGTTTTAAAGTCCCCAGAAAAAGAAGAAAATAGTGGGGGGCATGAAGCGCCGGAAAAGAACCTTCAACTTCAAAGCTTCTCCCCGCCTCCACCCTCTCAAGGGGCGCCCAGAGACCCTCACGGACTGAAGGTGAAGCAAGGGACCCCCAGGAAAAGGGCAGGGATAGAAGCTAGGGAGCGAGGAGGGAAAGGATAAACAAAGAGCGGGGTATAAGACAGTTACCCGGGCCGCCGTCACCCAGCCACTCCACAGTCCCGAGGCAGCTCCGGAGGGAGGCCCCGCCCCGCAGCGGCCGCAGCTATTCCGAACGGCCAGGGAAGCTCGTGGGGAGAAAAGGAAGAACACCCACCTTTGTCTCCAACTTTGTCTCCAACTCATTTGCGGCACATAGGCTCCACACGCAAATAGTTTTCTTCAGTTATTCAAGCCTGTTTTTCTTTAGAAACTACCGCGATCTGTGGAGAAATGCATTTCTTACTTCCCCAAAGAAGTCTTAAGTTAGACTGTGCCGCTTACAGGCTCGGCCCTCCTCCCGCCCCTCAGTAAAGCGGAAACAGCGGTCTGGAGGAGGGGCAAAAAGAGGCACCTGGAAAAGTCCATTCCTAAAGCTAAAAATTAGAAAAGCCTTAAGGCAATATTTCTGAATAAGTGATATTAAATAAACATTTTTCTAGGAAGAGTTCGCATATTAAGTAAAGTAAGTTTGAAATGTTTGAAAGAAGACTCTTAACCTTGAAGACACAGATTCTTGCGAGATGGAACGTTTTTCTCCCTCCAAACTTGGCCTTCTAGAGTGGTACATTCCATCCTTCCATTCCAACTCTTCCCGTCGCCTCTTCCGGGTATCTTTTTTTTTTTTTTTTTTTTTTTTGGTGGGGATCTTCAATCTGTTTTTTTGTTTTGGAAAAATGGAGATCGTGGTAGTGTTCCCAGTCTTTGCCAGGACTACCTGTGTTAATCTGTAACACCTAAGAGAAATATCCTGTAGCTTTAGTCTTTTTTCCTCTCCCATTTCATATTTATCCAGTGCTTCTGATTTTACTGTTGGGGGCACTTTACTAGCGCACATGGAGCCAATTTTGGGATGTGAGGAATTCTGCACCCCTAGAGGTTGTATTTCAAGTGATGAACCTCTTAGTCTTGTCCTCAGAAAACAGACTCAAGTGTCTGTTGTGAACTCAGTGTCTGTTGCCTCAGCAAAAAACAAAAACAAAAAAAAACAAAAAAAAAACCTCTTTGTTATGTTTAAAAATGATTGTATAGGGGCAGCTAGGTGGCGCAGTGGATAGAGCACCAGTCCTGAAGTCAGGAGGACCTGAATTCAAATCTGGTCTCAGACACTTAACATTCCCTAGCTGTGTGACCCTGGGCAAGTCACTTAACCCCAATTGCCTCAGCTTAAAAAAAAAAAAAAAAAAAGGAAAAATGATTATATATCTGTAACCTATATCAGATTACTTGCCGTTTTGGGAGGGGGGAAGGGAAAAGAGGGAGAAAAAAAACTTGGAACTCGATCTTATAAAAGTAAATGATGAGAATTATCTTTACATGTAATTAGGAAAAAATAAAATACTATTAAGTGAAAGAAAAAGCATCATGCACTTTTTTTTAGCTGAGGCAATTGGTGGTAAGTGACTTGGCCAGGATCACACAGGTAGGAAGTGTTAAGTATCTGAGGTTATATTTGAACTCAGGTGCATCCTGACTTCAAGGCTGGTGTTCTATCCACTGTGCCACCTAAGCTGCCCCCATCATACACTCTTGACTTAATTTTTTTTTTTTTTTTTGCTTTTTGCTGAGGCAATTGGGGTTAAGTGACTTGCCCAGGGTCACACAGCTAGGAAGTGTCTGAGACCAAATTTGAACTCAGGTCCTCCTGACTTCAGGGCTGGTGCTCTAACCACTGCGCCACCCAGCTGCCCCCTTGACTTAATTTTTTGACAATGTTGCCTCAAACAAGCAAAGAATAGTTAGGTGGTGCTAGAGAGAGAACACTGGGAATACTTGAGTTCAAATTCAGGTTAGACACTTAATAGTTGTGATCTGGGCAAGTCATTTAATCGTTTTAGCCTCAATTTTCCTGTCTGTAAAATGAATTGAAGAAGGAAAAGACAAATCACTTCAGTATCTTTGCCAAGAAAATCCCAAAAGGAGTCACTGAATTGGACACAACTGAAATGACTAAACAGGGAAAGGAAAGAACTGTTATTCTGGATCAAATTCTAACCAATCAGATGAATTGTAGAAGAAAGAGATGGCACTGTTTTAATATTTGATACAGCTAAGTTATAGAAACATATTTACTCTGGATTTTCACAAAAGATTTCAAACAGTTCAAAGAAATAAAGAAAGAAGGAATATGTAAAGGACAATTATAAAAGTGTCATTTCTCCCTAATAGTGTTAAGGAGACGAGTTCGGAATAAGCTGAGGCTTGAGAAAAATGCTAAAGAAAATAAAAAGGGTTTTATTTTTTAGAAAATATACTTGTTCTTTAGTATGACTTTCTAGAAAGGGAAGGAGGAAAAATACTTGGAATAATATTGATGGTGTAAGAAACAAAAGGTATGATTGAAAACTCATTTTTAAAAGGAAATCTTAAGATCAGCCAAAATTTATTAAGCATTTGTTATGTGTCAGGACCTGTGTTAGATGTTGGAGATTCAAATATGAAGAGTGAAACAATTTTTTTCAAGGAGCTTACATTCTAACAGGAGATATAACATATATGTGCAAAATATGCACATGTAGTATATATAGCATAAATATAAAGAGAAGTAAATACAAAGTAGTTAAATACAAGGTAATTTGAGGAAAGGAAATGAACTAACATGAAAGGATCAGGAAGACTTTATTGGAAGATAGTGTTTGAGTTGCATTTTGAAGAACAAAAGTTATTCTCTTTGATGGAAGTGAGGAGGGTATACATTCCTAGTACTGGAGTTTGCCCTTCCTTTCTAAGAGAACTAATGGCATTAAACCTCAAAACTGTTGGTCAGTTAGGGGAATATTTATCCTAAGCTTGTGAAGACTTAATCTGGCAAAATGGATGGAATGAGAACGTTCATTCCAATAACCATGAAGGCAGCTGAAATAGGCACTGTGGAGACTATAGGGCCAGGTCAGATGCCATGGTGTGCCACTGCAAAAGGGCCCATTGCTAGTTATTCTGACTTTTGTCTTGCCATCGGATATTGATGATTCATAAAAAGAGTAAAAGCTGACAACTTTGTCCAATTCATGAGCAAATCAAACCCCTTGATGTCCTTGGTTCTCTTAGGAAGAAAAGTCCAACAACAGCATGGCAGCTACCCTGCATAGATGGCAGTGCACATTCTCATTAATCCCATCACATAAGTATGAATACCAGTCAAAAATATATTTGCTATTAGGTAGAAATTGCTTACTCCTGTCTATTAAAAGTATCAGGAAAGTTTAAAGGCAGCAGGCTCCAACCTCAAATTGCCTTGGCATGCTAATAAACTCCTTTGTCTTATTTCCTGAGTTTGCCTTATTTTGACCTGACCTGAGTGAAGTACAAGCCAAGATTTTCTTTAAATAAATTTATACATTCCAGAGGACAAGTTTTGGTTAAGTAAAGTTAATATTAACTAAAATTTGCAGAAGAATTGGCCCTAAGTCCCAAATAATAAAAGGAAGTTTTTAAAAATCCTATAATATCACCAAAGAATTTTCTGTTAGAAATAAAATTCAAACAGAAATCTGATGAGTTACTGTAATAATGGCTCCTAGGGACATGGGTTAATGTTGATAACATAGAAACTCTCTATAGAAGAATTTTATAGACTTGGGCGGCTTTCTGAGGACTTAATTTTACAAAGACAATACGTTTTTAGGTGTTGAGATGGGGAATTATTTGTACCTGGCATGATGATGCATAACTGTTGCAACTAGTTCCCTAATAATCCTCAAGGGAGGGAGTCTTTTGAAAGACTGGATCTATGCAGCTTCTCCAAAGATTTTCTACATCCTATAATCAGCCTGAAGCACGGATTATTAGGTCCCATCTTCTGGGTAAAGCTCCACCAAAAGGTGGCAGGTTTTAAAATGTGGACCTTTCAACAAATGAAATTTGAGTAGGACACTGGAATAGTAGTGGTTGTGAAAGCAAATATAGCTATGAATATGAATGAGTGCTCTTGAAGGACAATGACTCTTTAGTAAGGAGCTTTGAATGTGTATTCTGAAATATGGAATTTGATAAGGCATCAATTGATCAGCAGCTTATGAAGGTGCTGGTAAATCTGTATTGTAAAATCTAGGACTAGGGTAATAAGCATTATTGCATCCCATGAGGCTCTCATCACTATTTGGCAATCGTTAGCCATTCAAAACTCTGTATTCAGATATGAGAGACTTTGGGAATGAGTACTATAGTACTAAGATCAAAGTTCCCTTGAGGCTCAGATCATCCCAGTTATATGACCTAAAAAAGATATATAAACTATATATACAAGTGCTGATGACCTGGAAAGGAAGGAGGAATGTCAAGTATACAAGGGACTAAAGGACTAAATTACTGTCATATTAAAGAGACATTTCAATTTCTGTATGAGAATTTGGAGGACATACAGGTAAAAGTGAATAAAACACCCACTATGAGGTTCACAATTGTGGTGATGAATCAAAAGGAGTATATTTGGAAGTATATAGTATTTCCCTAGCAGGGAAGTGATTATAGGACCCCCAAATCACCAAACCTTCTTTTAGTCCCAACCCCCATAGCCATCATTCAGGGCAAAAATCATTGCATATAGGGGCCCCACCTTCTTCACCAAAAGCAGTTATTGCTGATCAACTGTGATGAGCAATCAGGCACAGCAATTCTTAGAAGGGCAGCATACCCCAGGCCACCTTCCACCCTCATGGCCAACTTCTGTAGAGAAGAAGTTAGTCATCTCCACCAAATGCCGACCAGTTGCCACAAACAGGGCATGCAAGCCAGCCTGGAAGAAGCAGAAACTCCTGTGGAGACACATGTAACCTGGCAACTACTCTTGCTTTTGCTAAGGCTATAACTACTGAATTACCAGAAAAGAAAGTTCTTGCTACTAAAGACCTTGGCATCATTAAATGGTTCATCATCAGAAACTAATAGGATTTTATCAGTGAAAATAACATTAAAGAAAGAGGTATTAACACCTGTTTTTCTAACGTATCCTAAGAACCAATCAGTCAGTGAATCAAACATTTATTAAGCGCCTACTGTGTGCCAAGCACTATGCTAACTATTGGGGATAATAAGAAAAGCAAAGTCTAGTCTCTCCCCTTGAGGAGTGCACAATCTAGAGCTAATGGATAAACCATGTATAAACAAGTTAATATTCAGGAAAATTAAGAAATAATCAAAAGAAAGAAAATATTAAAATTTAAAGGGATTGGGAAAGGCTTTCATAAGAAGATAGAATTTAGTGGGACTTGAAAGAAGCCAGAGAAAAAGGGAAATGGAGATGAGTCTAATAACAGGCCAGCAAGGGAGATATTTTGGTGGGTGGGCTAGTGAACACTGGATGGTTGAGTTACAGGGGGAGGCTTAGTATCAAATTAGATAAAAGTTGCATTTAAGAGGCTTATGACCTCTTACCCAATTTACTACAGACGACTCTTATTAGAAGAAAACCTAACTCCAGTTATTAGTTCAGGTTTGATTTCTGGAATTATATAAAACACTTGATTGAACAGTTGACTTAAAAGAGTTGACTTTGTCTTAACAAAGCAAAGAAATTCAACAAGGGTACACTGGCACTTAGATTCTCTGGTCATGGTTACCATCTTGATTCTATACGGCAAAGGTAGGAAAAAATTTTTTCTGCCAAAGGCCATTTGGATATTTGTAATATTCTCAGACCATACAAAATTATGTATGCTTAAAAACTCAGGCTGTGGGAGGTTGATGTGCCTAGATTTCAACTCATCATTACCTGTGGTTGCTTTGGCAGGACCAGACCAGGTGATTTTGTGGGCCTTATACAGCTCATAGGTAGGACATTCCTCACCCTTGCCATAAGGAAACACTTCTAGTCATCAGTGTAGAATATGGTCATTTATATATTATCTTTATAAATCCACCAAATTGGAGGAGCCCATATTCCATGTGAGTGAAACTTTTATGACATTAGGTAACTAGGAAGCTGGGGCAGTTAGGTGAATAGATAGAATACTGGGCCTGAAGCCAGGAAATCCAAGTTCAAATTGGCCTCATTTACTAACTGTTTGACAATGGGCAAGGCACTTAATTTTGTTTGCTGGTTTCCTCATCTATAAAATAATCTGGAGAAGGAAAGAGTAAACACTGCAGTATCTTTGCCAGGAAAATCCCAAATAGAGTCGTGAGTCAGACATGACTGAAATGACTTCACAACAATGATGAGGAAGCTACATCAAGGGAGGCAGAGGTTAATTAAGTCTTATGGATAATTTTGTTTCCTTTTAGGAAAAACTAAAAAGAATGTTGATTTAGCAAGAACATAAAGGATGCTCAGCATGGATAATCAGTGCCTACTATGTGTCACACAGTGTGTTAAGCACTGGAGATATAAAAAGAGGCAAAGGACAATCCCTGACTTCAAAGAGACAATAAACAAGCAAATACATATATAGATGATAAATAGAAAATAAGTAAGAGGAGTTGGGAAGGTTTCTTGTAGAAGATGGAATTTTAGTTGGGATTTAAAAAAGAAAAAAAAAAAAAAACCCATGGAAGCTAAGAGATTAGGAGAGAGACCATTCCAGGCTTAGGGGATGGCCAAAGAAAATGCTGGGAACCAAGAGATGGAACATCTTGTTCATGGAAGAAGGCTATGGGGTTACTTTATTAAAGAGTACTTGGCAGAAAATTAGGTATGAGAAGACCAAAAAAGGCAGAAAACTAGGTTATAGTGTACTTTGAATGCCAAAAAGGATTTTGTATTGATCCTGGAGGCACTAAAGAGTTACTGGAGTTTGGGGGGGGGGGTATGGGAGGGCAGACAGAGTTGATATGTTCTAACTTGAGTTATAGGAAGATCACTTTGTGGTTGAATGGAAAATTAGAATGAGGAGAGATGAGGCAAGAACTCTCCCAGCAAGCTATTACCAGGCATAAAGTAATAAAGGTCTGCCCCTCAGTGACAGTGTCAGAGGAAAAAAAAGGGATGTATTTGAGAGATGTTGTGAAATTAACAGACTTTGGCAATAAATTGGATATGGGGAAATGAAAGATAATAAGGAGTCAAAGATGATACCTTGGTTGCAAATCAAAAGGGACTCAGAAGGTAGTGTTGCCTTCTTTGGTAATAGGAAAGGTAAGGGGGAGATTAGGGTTTAGGGAGAAAGATGAGTTTTAGATATCTGTTGTACATTCAATTTGATGTGTCCATCAAGTGATAAAGCTTGTATTGTTCTGTCCTGTCCCCTCTGGTTAGCAGGGTAGGGTATGGTGACTTATGCAGTCTTAGAAGATGTGCCATGTTTATAGAGTGCCAATTTTACCTGAAGTGGGGAGTAAGAAGACAAAGGGGAATCTATGATGTACCCTAGGCAAATCTAAGGTTAACAATGAAGGGAAAATGATTTCTCTAGTCTCTTAGAAAGAAGGACTAATTATGGCCAAAGGGTTATCAAATTGTGCATACTCTTTGACCCAGCAGTGTTTCTACAGGGCTTATATCTCAAAGAAATCATAAAGGAGGGAAAGGGACCCACATGTGCAAAAATGTTTGTGGCAGCCCTTTTTGTAGTGCCTAGAAACTGGAAACTGAATAGATGCCCATCAATTGGAGAATGGCTGAATAAATTATGGTATATGAATGTTATGGAATATTATTGTTCTGTAAGAAACGACCAGCAGGATGATTTCAGAGAGGACTGGAGAGACTTGCATGAACTGATGCTGAGTGAAATGAGCAGAACCAGGAGATCATTGTACACAGCAACAATCAGATTATATAATGATCAATTCTGATGGACATGGCTCTTTCCAACGATGAGATGACTGATGCCATTTCCAGTGATCTTGTGATGAAGAGAGCCATCTATACCCAGAGAGAGGTCTGTGGGAAATGAGTGTGGATCACAAAATAGCATTTTCACTCTTTTTGTTGTTGTTTGCTCGTATTTAATTTTCTCTCTTTTTTTCTTTTTTGATTTGATTTTTCTTGTGTGGCAAGATAATTGTATAGATATGTATGCATATATTGGATTTAACATATATTTTTACCATGTTTAACATATATTGGGTTACTTGTCATTTAGGGGAGGGCATGGGGGGGGTGAGGAAATTGGAACACAAGGTTTTACAAGGATTAATGTTGAAAAATTATACATGTATATGTTTTGAAAATAAAAAGCTTTAATAAAAACATAAAAATAAATCAAAAAAAGAAAGGATTGTAAACAAATGAGTGAGGGAGCAAAAGGAGAGGCTCAAATAAGTGAAAGAAAGGGAGAATTTTTGAGTAACTCAACTCATAATGGACCACTCTGGACAAAGTATTTGGTATCTTAGACCAGTGGTGTTAAATTCAAATAGAAATAAATCCCCACAGTATGTATATTGATTTAGAAAACTACAAATTATCATCATCTGTGTTTCATTGTATTTTTATATGTTTTGTTGAACATTTCCCAATTACATCTTAATTTGGTTAATTATATCACATTTGGAAATTTTGTGGACTGCATATGAATTTGACATCTCTGTATTATGGAGTCAACTGAAATTACTTTATCTCTTGTGTATAATTTTTTTTGGAGAAGTTTGAAAGGTTGTGAATATCAGAGAAAGTATTTAGTCCTTTGTCTTATTGGTCACTTGATCTGTAATTTGGAAGCAATGCATCTAAAACCGAGGTCAATGATGGTGTAATAATGTCAAAGCAAGATATTTGTTGTGGCATTTATAATACAGAGTATAAAGAAGTAAAGAATGGATAGAAAAGGTTGGCCTGGATTGTCTGGGGTTTGCCTTCTTATTTCCATATTTGTTATTGTATAAGGTTTTTTGTTCTTTGAGTAAGATAGCTGAGAGCTTTTTTTGGCATGCTTCTGTATTTGTCTGAGATTAGGATCATTGCTACTTAAGAGCCAGGAGCGTAGTATAATGAAGGTCTGGTATATGCACAGATCATCATCTATGTGAAAGATGCAAAGGAACTGTTACTCAGATATTAGAGCACTGAAGAGACATGGAAATTCTGTGGTGACTTACCACGTATTTGGGAGGAACCATTTTCCATTGGCTGTATCATCATGGGCAGCAAGATGGTGCAATGGCTAGAGTGCCAGACCTGGAATCAGGAGGACCTGGGTTTAAACCTGGCCCCAGATATTTTCTAGCTATGTAATCCTGGACAAATTATTTCATCCTATTTGCTTCAATTTCCTCATCTGTATAATGAACTGGAGAAGGAAATGTCAAACCATTACAGTGCCTTTGCCAAAAACAAAAATAAAAAACCCTGGTGAGATCACAAAGAGTCAGAAATGATGGAATAACAAAAAGTATAGCCAGAATTGTTGGCGTCTCTGAAGGACCCGCATCCTGTTGCTTTTGGTAGTATTCAAAATGAGGGAGCAGTGAGCTCACTCAATACAAGTGGAGGTATTAGTTAAGTAAGCAAGACTGTAAGTAAGGGAGGTCTCCTTCTCCCACCCTTAAGCCATATTGGCCCAGGACTAGGGAGTGATCTCTAGATGAATTTGAGGGATTAATCAATAAGGTAATTATGCACCAGGCCAAGATCTCCAATTGAATTGTAGGTGGAGATTATTATGGGAGTTTCCTCTAGGAATAGGAGTGTGGGGTTGCTCCCAAAGGTCGACTTTCATATATGAGCCTTCGGCCTTTTTTTTTTTTCCTTTTCCATTCTAAGGGAAGGGAATGGAGCTTTGATCAGGACTAGGAGTGCAAGCCAGAAAGAGTTCAAGCATTTGAGTTCAGGATTTGAAGCCAGTTCAGTATCGATGCCTGAGGAGAAAGAGTCCTGGACTCCTAGTATAGCTTGGTAGGATCAGTACTATGTAAAAACTGAGTTAAATTCTCAGAAGAACTGAACCCAATCTACCCCACTCTAGAGACCAACGTAGTATGTGGGCAATTGTGTCTATATAAATATTTAGTCAATATCTCAACATAAATTTTTTGAGAAAATTGTTTTTTCAAGAATAAACTAATTTTCAGTCAGCATTTTAAAGGTAGTCTTAAGAATAAAATATATCTTACAAAGAGAGAAACTAATTTCTCTTTCAGTATGGGAAAAGTGCATTTTGACTTAACATATATAACCACACAATCATACAATTCAGTTCTGTAAATATTTATTGACTTCCTACTATGTAAAACAAAGATAAGAGTCACACATGTACAGAGAGAGCAGTAGACTCGAAGTAAAAATACTTTGATTTGAAACCTAGATTCATCACTTAGGCAGGTCATTTCACCTCTGGACTTCCTTATTTATAGCCAGGGATAAGAATACTTACATTCCCTACTTCCCAGGATTGCTATGAGGAAGGCACTTTGTATATTGGAAAGCACTATAAATCTGTGAGCTATTTATTATTTAATACACACAGACTTAACTTTTTAAAGTTTAGAATCTAATCTGTATTTAATAAATATTATATGGAAATGTTTTATGTAAATTTTTTATCTCCCTGGCATCAAACTCAGTGTTCTGCATGTGATATATACTCTACAATCTAGTCAAACTGTCCTTGTTTATTACACATAATGTTCTATCTACTGTCTCTATTCATGTGTCTAGAATTCACACTTTTCTCACCCCCATCTTTTACAATCCAGGAGCTTCTTTCAGTTCAAATGAATTATAATTTATGTAAAACTTTTCTTGATCTCCAAAATTGCTTGACCATCTCCCACTTCCATTACCTTGTTTTTACTTAGTACACATTTTGTATATACTTATATATGTGCTATTTCCTCAGATAGAATTCATGAAATTCTGCAATTGTGGAATTCCAATACTGGAAATCAAAAACTTTTTTATTTTGTCTCTGAATATTCAGTTCCTTTGTTTTCATATTACCATGGGTTACCTACCATAGGGAATTTTTTTTTTTTCCAGAAGGTCAGTAAAAGCTGATAGTCACTGTGATGGAAGAGATCAAGAGTCCAAAGTACAACAAAATCTCTATGAATGATGAAAGTATACCTATTTCCCTGTTTGTGGTTGACATTGTGGCTGTTTGTGACAAGCTCTGGACATTATGGAACTTCCTCAAAGATATTTGGAATCATTCAAAGGAATTTGTCTTGATATCCACAGAGGAATGAAGAAGTGGATGAAGAATGTCTGCTTAGATTTTAGCTTGTATTTGGATTGGTGACCTATAGAATAGCATTTGAGAAACTTCAAAGTGCCTTTGCAATTAAAATTCCCATGTAAGCAAAGGCTCATTAAAAAAAAAAAAATTCTAGGGATTATTTATTTATTTTAAACATCTTTTTTTTTTTTTTAACATTATGAGCTCCAAATTCTCTCCATCCCATTCCTCCCCCACTCAGTGAGAAAGAACACAATATTTTTTTTTTAATTTTTTATTTTATTTGCATAACATATGTGTGGGTAATTCTTCAACAATAACCCTTACATAGCTTTCCATTACAAATTTTTTTTTCCCCCAACTCCCCACCCCTCCCCTAGATGGCAGGATATCCATTACATGTTAATTATGTTAAAATATTGGCAAATCGAATATATGTATAC
>JAJPUD010001205.1:192759-221159 GCA_023553655.1 Myrmecobius fasciatus | reverse complement strand
TCCATAACATTCATATACCATAATTTATTCAGCCATTCTCCAATTGACGGGCATCCATTCAGTTTCCAGTTTCTAGCCACTACAAAAAGGGCTGCCACAAACATTCTTGCACATGTGGGGCCTTTTCCTTCCTTTATGATTTCTTTGGGATATAAGCCCAATAGAAATGCTGCTGGGTCAAAGGGTATGCACAGTTTGATAACTTTTTGAGCATAGCTCCAAATTAAGAACACAATATTTTAATCAATTATACATGTGAAATCATGCAAAACATATTTTTATATTACCCATATTTTTTATAAAGCAAGAAAAATAAAGTAAGAAAAATATACATCAATTTATACAGAGTTCATCAGTTCTCTCTCTGGAGATAACTTTTTTTGTTATGTGTCCTTTGGAGTTGTCTTGAACAATTGTATTGATTATAGTAGACAAGTCTTTCACAGTTCATCATCATTACAACATTGCTATTATTGTGCACAATGGTCTTCTCCCTTTTGCATAAGTTCATATAAGTCATTGGCATGGTTTTTTTTTTGTTTTGTTTTTTTTTTGGAAACCACCCCCACCCACCATCATTTCTTATAGCACAATAGTACTCCATCACAATAAATGTCACAACTTGTTCAGCCACTCCCCAATTAATGAGCATCCTCTCAATTTCCAATTCTTTGCTATCATAAAAAGGGCTATTGTGAATATTTTTGTACGTATGAGTCCTTTTCTTTTTCCTTTGATTTCTCTGGGATACAGACCTAGTAGTGGTATTGCTATGTCAAAGAGTATGCAGTTTGGTAACCCTCTGGGCATATTTTCAAATTGTTCTCTAGAATGGCTGTACTGGTTCACTCTTTCACTAGAAGTTCATTAGTGTACCTATTTTTCTCTCATTCCCTCCAGTATTTGTCTTTTCTGGTAGGTATAAAATGATACCTCAAAGTTGTTTTAATTTGCTTCTACTTCCCCCTGTATCATAATAGTTCTACTATCTTTTCCTTCTCACCTCTCTGGACAAAAAAATATTCTTTATCAACTTAGTTTTTTCTGTGTGGATGAAAAGAACAAACTCTTTTCACTGATTATATATATACCATTTAGGAGCTCTTTTTTTTTTAAATTAAAGCTTTTTATTTGCATAACATATGTATGGGTAGTTCTTCAACATTGATCCTTACAAAGCTTTTCTTTACAAATTTTCCCCCTAGTCCCCTCCCCTCCCCTAGATGGCAGGAAGTCCACTACATGCTAATTATATTAAAATACTTGACAAGTCGAATATATGTATACATGTTTCCATACTTATCTTGCTGTGCAAGAACAATTGTATCCACATGAACAAAAAAAATCAGAGAAAGGAAACACAATGCAAGCAAACATCAATAGAGAGCATGAAAGTGTTATGCTGTGGTCCACATTTCATATCCCTCTCTCTGGGTGCATCTGGCTTTCTTCACTGAACAATTGGAACTGGTTTGAAACATTTCATTGTTGAAGAGAGCCCTGTCCATCAAAATTGATCATCATATAGTATTGTTGTTGTGGTGTATAATGATCTCCTGGTTCTGTTCGTTTCTCTCAGCATCAGTTCATGCAAGTCTCTCCAGGCCTCTCTGAAGTCATCCTGCTGGTCGTTTCTTACAGAACAATAATATTCCATAACATTCATATACCATAATTTATTCAGCCATTCTCCAATTGATGGGTATCCACTCAGTTTCCAGTTTCTAGCCACTACAAAAAGGGCTGCCACAAACATTCTTGCACATGTGGGTCCCTTTCCTTCCTTTAAGATCTCTTTGGGATATAAGCCCAATAGAAACACTGCTGGGTCAAAGGGTATGCACAGTTTGATAACTTTTTGAGCATAGTTCCAAATTGCTCTCTGGAATGGTTGGATCCATTCACAATTCCACCAACAATGTATCAGTGTCCCAGCTTTCCCACATCCCCTCCAACATTCATCGCTATCTTTTCCTGTCATTTTAGCCAATCTGATAGGTATGTAATAGAATCTCAGAGTTGTCTTAATTTGCATTTCTCTGATCAATAGTGATTTGGAACACCTTTTCATATGACTAGAAATGGTTTTTAATTTCATCATCTGAAAATTGTCTGTTCATATCCCTTAACCATTTATCTATTGGAGAGTGGCTTGAATTCTTATAAATATGAGACAATTCTCTATATATTTTAGAAATGAGGCCTTTATCAGAACCATTAAATGTGAAGATGATTTCCCAATTTGATGCTTCCCTCCTAATTTTGTCTGCATTAGTTTTGTTTATACAGAAACTTTTTAACTTAATATAGTTAAAATTCTCTATCTGGTGTTCATTTAAGAGTTCTAGATCTTCTTTGGACATAAATTTATTCCATCTCCACAGTTCTGAGAGGTAAACTATCCTATGTTCCTCTAATTTAGGAGCTCTGTTTTATTAAAAAAAAAAATGAAGAAATCTTTGTTGATACACAAAACTTCTTGTCCACCCCCTTCTTCCATTACCTTGTTTTTTACTTTGCCTATATTTATATGTATATATAAAGAATGTATGTTAAATTATATATATGCACATATATATGTGCAAATATATGCATCTCTATATGTGTATGTGTATATATATATATATATGTATACATACATATATATGTATTTATATAAACATGTTTCCTCTGATATAATGTAACATCCTGGAAATCAAGAAGTATTTTATTTTTTATTTTGAATATCCAGTTTCTTTGTTTCCATGTTGTCATGGGTTAATAAGATTCAAGCATTTGATACAATCAACACAAAGTCATCTTCTAAAAAATGCACGCAGAATAAGTTACTGTCTACAGGGGAATACCTCTTCTATTTGTACTCTGCACTGGACATCTTTAATGACAATGACAAAGACTTTTTGTGAGCTAATTTCATCCTGTTTTATACCTCATTTGATAATAATCAGAGGATCTTCAAACTAAATTATTTTTGTCATGTCATGCAAGGAATCTTGCATGATTTTTATACCAACATAAGATTCTCACAAATGCATTAGTTATGGAAATGGAAAGACTGGGAAGATACTATAAATTATTATATTCCTCATTAGTTCTGTGGCCTGGTTTTAAATAAGCTCAGAACTAATTTTCATAGACAAAAATATATTTTCATGGTTAATAGATTTATTATATAAATATAAATTATATGTTGTACATAGTATACATAAATAAATATGATACATCATTCACATTGTTATATGTTAAGTTTTGTATATATGTATATAGTTTTATATTTATATATGTACACATTACAGAAACTATGCAGTTTATGTATGAAACTTGTAGAAACTACATACAGTTTGTAGAATATATTACACCCTCCTAAGATTCAAACATTTTCAGAGATTTTCAGAGATTCAGAACAACCAAATTATAATAATGTTGTCCAAAAGTTTAGAGAAAGGAATGAAGACAACTAAAAATGTTGCAAGTAAGCAAGCAAGATAAATGCAATTACAAAATGAAATTTGGCAAATAAAATGAATCACTCTTTTTGTCAAAGGAACCATAGATCTAGACATAATTGCTAAAAGCTGACTTTGCCAAATTGTTTTGTCTATTGATGCTGACTCCTGCATAATCAATTCCATTACCTGCTCAAACCACCTTGGTTAATTTCCATTTCAAGACTCATCCCGTCTCAACTTTATTAGCTTGAAGTGCTTAGAAAAGTCAAAGCTTTAAAATATTTTTATAGGAAAGAAGAATTCAGTTTTAATATCAGAAATTCCATTCCAAAAAGAACATTCAGTTCACAAAATTATCAAACTGGCTTGCAAAATCACCATGGCAAATAAAATATTGGAGCAAACAAATGTCAGTTTCAATATTCCAAAGAAATATGATTTAATAAGTGTGGGCACTCCCTTTACTAATGCACATTATACCTTTCCATGCCTTAGTAAATATTCTTTATGAGTTTCTATTGCCAAGATAATTTGTCATCTAATCTTTCAGTCACAAGTCACTGGATTTAAACAAAACACATATAAGAATGTTACCAAGTATGTACCTGAAACCACTGTACCTAGCCTACTACATTGTATTATCTGATAGAGCTTACTTTTTTCTTTACCTGGAGGTGGAAGTGAGGGAATCACACAATTTTATTCCTTACCACATAACTAAAGAAAGAAAAAGACTACTCAGGTCCATTTGAGATGATAGGTCTGAGCAGATTTATCTGTGAAGCATATTGCAGCTTTATCCTCCCAATGAACTATATCTATCAACATAAACAGTGACAGCAAATTCACTCCACCTCCTAATTTTGTAGAAGATTCCTTTTATAATAAATGTTTTCACCATATCTAATTTCTACTTAGGTGCTAAAGCAGACCTATTAAAATTGGATGTTATATTTAATATAACATCACTGACCCAATTTGTGATGTGGAATCCCATAAAGATTCCTAAATAGAGTTATTCTTCTCCATCATCACAGAAGTTCTTTGGTTTTGAACCAGAAATTGAGAAGGGAAATACGCTCTCTATTTTAGCAATCAATAAATCAATACAACAAATAAGTACACATTTGTACTGTTAAATGTCCATGTGGCAGCCTTGCTCACATTGTCTAGCATTTTAAAAAGAGGACTTGAATTATCAGTCATTATGACTTCTTGTAGGTTAGGACGTTGATTTTCCTGTCATAAAATTCATAGCCAAAATCTGTCCTTATCCCAGCACAGTTCATCAGTTCTAAAATTAAATTAAAAACTGTAAGACTGAGAGGACAGCATTGCTGTACTCCTGCAAAAATGTTGACATTTAGGGAAAAGTCATCCTTAGAATAGATGTAAATCTTATTACCTTAATAAAATCTCTATGTGACATTAATATCCTCATCATGTAAGCCAGCCTATTTCAAGGCCAATTAGACAGTATTATGTGGTACTAAGCTGAATGTGTTTGTAAGGTACAAACAGACCACTCCACACATTATCTTTTTATGTTTGACATCATTAATGACAGATCATAGCGAGAAATTGTATTCACAGTGGCATGAAGTCATTTGGGTATATGCTGTTATGTCTACTTTCATAGCTATTTTTGCTAAAACTAAGGTAGAGACACCTTTGTTATGGTGTTTTCTAAAGCTATGACTCTCCAACTGGGGAGTCCTATTTTATAGATTAAAATGGCATGGGAAAGCCACTACTCTTTTAGGATACCATTACATTTGTGTGAAATGTTAAAAATACTTGTAAAAATGTCCCTCCTTTTTCATTGTTTTTCCATATTTAGTACCCAATGTCATTTGGATTAGGAGGCATATTATTATCATGTCTCCCATGAGCCCAAATCTCAGTGTAGATACATGGGACTTTTCTATATTATTACTGTTTTGAAAAAAAAAAAAAAACAACATATTTAGTCCATATTATGCTAAGTGTTAGAAATACAAATAGAAAAACAAGTTCCTGCTCTCAAGGAGCTCCCATTCTGATGGAGGAGATGATGTATATGGAAGATTTTAGATGTTTGTCTGATGGAATGGTAAATTATATCAGTTGCTCATTTTGAACTATTTGACAGTGTCAAAGACTTTTCATGACAAGAACTATCTTTTGTGATGCTTCAGTAGTTATGTCTATAGCACTTTCAGGAGCAGTTGCCAAGTTGTATGTGTCTCCATTGGGGTTTCTTCCTGGGATGATAAAAGAAAGCACCACTCTGGAAACACTGCTATCCTTGAGTTCAAGGTCCTCAGTTGTCATCACTAGGATAAGAGGGGAGATGGTGGTCAAGTGTCGGTAATGATGTGATTTGCTTGGCACATGCTGCCTCCTGTTTTTTTTATCAGGATTACTTGATTTACCTAGGCTGGCTTGCCAGTTAATTAACAGGTGGTGGGGATTGCTGCCCCTTCTTCTGAGGTGTTACTTTCTCAGATAATATAGAAGTAGCACTAGATCCAAATATCTCATTAAAAGAATATAAATAGGAGCAGCTAGGTGGCGCAGTGGTTAGAGCACCAGCCCTGAAGTCAGGAGGACCTGAGTTCAAATCTGGTCTCAGACTCTTCCTAGCTGTGTGACCCTGGGCAAGTCACTTAACCCCAATTGCCTCAGCAAAAAAGCAAAAAAAAAAAAAAAGAATATAAATAATTGATGTTGGAATCTGATAAAATGGTAAGGATTTATTGGTTATTTCACAAAAAGTATGAGGGTGTCCTATTTTTAGTCTTAGACAATCTCTGGATTTGGACTGTTTCTGTAAATGAGACTTAATTTTGAAATTCTTCCAAATACAAATACCAGTGCATTTTAAATCTTTCCGAACTTTTTTGATAAAATCAGGTATTCTCATCTGGAAACCAGGTCTGTTTATGCAGTTGTTAAACTTCACAATCAATTTTTTTTTTTTGATAAACAATAAATACACATTGCTATAATTAGTTGGTGATACTATTATTTAAAGTTCTCTTACTGGCTTTCCTGTTTAGCAGTATCTCAATTTAAAATACCTACATCAGTTAAAAATACTTAATGAGCATTCAGATTAATTTTTCATTCATCTTATTTGGTCTTTTTGCTTTTTAAGGGAACATTCTTGTGTTAAGTTCACTTCTTTTTCTGGTTCATTTTAAAATAAGCAAATCAATCTAATTGTCCTCAAAACTCTCTTGGTTTGGGCCATTACTGAGAAGAAATTTATTTAGAATATTTTCTGTTTTCTGAACTATCATTGGGTATGTATGTGTGTATGTATGTATTTATTTATTTTTCCAAATTACAATTGTATTCAAGACTACAGCAGGATTTTACATGAGTTTTAGTGGTTTTGACAGTGCTACTTTTGAACAGAGCAAGAGAACCCATAAAAAACCAGTAATATATTAAAACAAATGTACACAGGAAGGTATCAGGCATCCAGATGTGTAAGAACCATGTATACAAAAAGAGTGGTCTGTGATTGCTGTAATGGGGGCCTGTTTTAGAAATGTAATTTTGTATTTACCACTTAATATTGTAGAGGGCTTTGCTTATTCATTCATTGGGTATGTATTTAAAACAATAATTACTAGCATGTGTATAGTGCTTAATAGGGCAGCTTGGTGGATAGAGCTGTGGGACTGGAATCAGGAAGATTCATCTTCATAAAGTTGATGAAGGTGCCTTAAAGCTTAACATCAAAAAACAAAACAAAACAACAACAACAACAAAAACCCACCCTAGTTAGGATCTTGGCATCTGATTCCATCATTTCCTTGCAAATAGAGAGAAGAAATGGAAACAGTGCCAGATTTTATATTCTTGAGCTCAAAGATCACTGCAGACTGTGACTGCAGCCATGAAATTAAAAGATGCTTGCTTCTTGGAAGGAAAGCTATGGCAAAACTGGGCAGCATATTAAAAAACAGAGATATTACCTTGCTGATGAAGACCCATATGGTTTTTCCAGTAGTTGTGAAAGCTTGATTGTAAGGAAAGCTGAGCACAGCAGAATTGACACTTTTAGATTATGGTGCTGGAAAAGACTTTTGAGTCCTTTGGATAGCAAGGTCAAATCAGTCAATACTTAAATTAATTCAGACTATTCAGTGGAAGATCAAATAATGAAGCTGAAGCTTAAATACTTTGGCCACACAATGAGAAGATGGGACTCACTGGAAAAACCCTGATGTTGGGAAAAATGGAAGGCAAAAGGAGAAGGGAACAGCAGAGAATGAGATGAATAGATAGGATTATGGAAATAATGAATATGAACTTGAACAGCCTTTGAAAAATGGTGGAGGACACTGTGGTTCATGGGGTCACAACAGATTGAACAACTGAACAATAAAGATTTCCAATGTGCTTTTCAAATATTATCTAATTTTATTCTTACATTAACCCTGGAAGATACTGTTATTACTATTGCTATTATTACTCTCAGAATAATAATACCCTAGTAGGTACTATTATTATTCTCATTTTACAGATCAGGAAAATGAAGCATATAGAAATTGAGTGACTTGTACAGGGTCATATAGCTAGAAAATGTCTAAGATTGGATTTTAACTCAGATCTTCCTGACTGGACATCCAACACTATCCATTATCTTGCTGCCTTCTGACTGTAGATAATATTGTCTTGCTCTTAGCAAGTGCTAAATGCTATATTTAAATTAACCAAGCAATCTTATCTATTTCTTTTGAATATGCTCTTTATAGTTTACAACAGGGATATAAGAATAATTTTTATCAGCTAGTCATGAATTTCAAGATTAAAAAATGAAACCAATCACTTTGTCCCTCCTCTTACTCTAATTCATTTAGTTCAGTGTGTCCCACCCAGAGAGGTAAATTACTTTTCCACCCTGGAGCACTAGGGAGAAGAATCTGTTAAAGCAATTAGATTCATGGTTTAGATCTTTCCTAAAAGAGGAAAAAAAAAAAAGTATTCAATATATAATGTAGATCAGATGTAGGATAGCTATTTCTTTTATGCAAAAGAAATGCTAAACTTATGGTCAGTAACTCACAATAACTTATTATTTTATGGGACGGTTGAGTCAGCATTTCACATTTCACCTCAGGTCTGAATTGTCCAAAGAATTCCCTTCAAGTCTGTGCCTTCTGACAAACTGGCTTCAGATTGGGGTTATCTTCCTGATGGTGGCCATTTCTTCAAGAAATCCTTCAGTAGTTTCCAGGAGCTCTTCCTGAAGTGTGCCGGACACCAACAGAACAGAACAGAACAGAACAGACAAGCCATATACTTTTAAGTTCATCCTTGCATCTGGATAGACCAAGTATTTTAATTGTCACATGCTCTGAAGATTGAGGGGATGGCCCCAGGTCTTTTCCCCATTATTCCTAGGAGAGATTTTAATTATCCTTACTCACCTAGTAGATAGGGAGAATAAGCTGATAAAATTACTTTTTTTTTTTTGGACGTCTACTGAATTAGTGGATCTCTTTCTGCCAATAAATAATAGAGACATGAGGTATTAGGTCAGTCCTGGTGTGCTTAACTGATACCATCTCTTTTGTGAACCTCAGAGCATTGCACAGATATTATTTCTGATCTGCTGACAAAGTGAGAAGATCTTGATTGACTGTTGAGCCAGAATTAAGAATGCTTAAAAAGGCAATAAGTGGTTGATTGGGTCTTTTTCCTGCCTGGCTGATTTGAATGAAGAAGATGTAAGCCAAACTTATGGCCTCTCCCTTGCTTTTATTCTTTCCGGCACTTAAGTGAGGGTTTATCAGACTAGACTGAAGCCCTAGACTGAGCTTTGTAAAATCAGGAAAGTGAGTGGGAGCCAGAGTCCATGCCAGATTTTGCAGATAGCTGAGCCTAGTGAGAAGCAAAGTCTGGAGCAACTTGTTTGACTCAGTTTAGCAGTGGATTGAAGCTCCCTGGAGGAAGTAAAGGTGGTGACTCAGCTATTAGCTAAGCAGCCTTCAAAAGTAAACTGGTCAATGGGAATGCTTTGTAGCAACTGCTTTAATATTGAGTCTCATTTTCCCAAGGACCAAAATGGTATGGAGAGAATGTGTTGGGAGGCAGGGGGCAATGCTTAGTTACTTGTGTTCTTGCTGAATTTCTCAGTAAATAGCTCTTTGGAAAAACTAATGAATGTTAATTGGTTAAATGATACTTGGGCACTAATTACTGAACGGTATTAATAATATATCAGAGAAGCTGTGTCTAGCGATTGATAAAATAGGGAGAATATACAAAACTGAATGGCCTTGGAAAAAGATTCCCCTCTTAGCCCTTAAAGGGGGCTATTTGGGGTGGCTCATCACACTACTGATTTATATTGAATTTTTGTGACCTGCACCATCTGTAACAGTTCTTATTCAGAACAACTGCTATCTCTCCGTGCTTCCCCCATCTCATACTTGGAAAGTTATTTTTGAACCTGAGTGTAAGACTTTACATGTACATAATTTGAATTTCATGCAACTATATATAACCTATAAGATTCCTGATTTTGCTGTCCATTGTATTAGTTCACTCTTCCAGCTTGGTATCATCAGAAATTTTGATGGAAATATTAAGGAGATGACTACAAGCCAACATTTCTGGGGGAATTATACTGGAGACCCCTTACCACAATGAATTGTTAATGGCTTCTTTATTAATCCTTCCACCCAGCCAGTTCTGAATTCATCTAATATATCTCTTCATCTTCTCCATAAGATAGGATTCATTCATCTGTTTATTTAGTAATCCTTAAAAAAAGTGATGTTAATTTGGCTTGACTTTTTTTTTTTTAATGGAATCCATGCTAACTTTATTCATCCAACTAGGATAAAGCTTATATTATTCCCTTTTCCCTTGAGTAAGAATCATGGTTTTGATCAGCTAGAAAACCTTTTTATTATTCAAATGGCCGTATCAGACAGAATCCAATTTGTTGAATGTGATAAAATAGTAACAGAATATAAAATTGCCTTGAAACACATTAAACCTATATGTATTTTTAAAAGATAGATTTCTATAACTAAAGAAAACAACATCGCAACTTGTTCTTTTTATAGAAATTATATTGTTTTGTTAATATTAAATCTCACTACCAAAACACAGTTTTCATTTTCTTTTGGTTTGATTACTAGTTAAAATAGATCAACAAAATTTATCAAATTTGTATCCTTATTGATACAGCATCATTTTATTTACAGAATTATATTGATTTTAAAAGCTTCTAAATGATACTTGGAAAGCAAAGAAATGGAATGAGTAGTGGCGTTTGCCTTGTACATCAATCAGTTGAAATTGCATGGATTATAAAAACACATTTACTGAGGGTCAGCATTTTTCTTTTTGCTGCTCTTTCACAAACGACTGCCTGCTACTTATTTGTGCTAGGTATTGACTTTCTGAAAAAGTAATTCTATTAGAGAACAATTTGGCACAGTTTCTTGGCAGGGAATTGCCTACCCATAACTACTTTAATTCCACTAATTGCATTAGATTCATCTCTGATGAAATGTGCTCTGCCAGCTCTGAAGATTATATCAACTATAAGTTGATACCTCATTTCTTTGACCAGGTTTCTTAGATATATACATAACCATGGATGCACAGAAACAACTTGGTAACAATGAAAAGACAAGCAAATTATTTATGGATTTTTTACTTAACTATCCTCTTTTTCATAGAAGATAAAAGACACCTAAAATTAAAACGGAATCCTTCTCTGTTTGTGTCTCTGTCTCTGTCTTTCTCTGTCTCTGTTTCTGTTTCATCATCTGTCTCTAAGTTTCTGTTTCTCTGTTTATGACTGCTTGTTTTCAGGTTTAAGCAGGTGAGGCTTAATCCAAGAACTCTATACCTCTCTAGATATTATATTTTTCCTTTGGTATAGTGGATGGAGAGCCAGATTTAACGCCAGAATTACTTGAATTAAATCTGACATATGTTAGCTGTATGACCTTTGGCGAATCATTTAACCTCTGAATGCTGTAGGCAACTTTCCAAGATTATAAACTGTAGTGGGGTTGACCTGAATTGGAAGAAGTTTTCTTCCCTGAGAATTCCTTATACCAATGAAATCACAAGTCTGTTCCCTGTCTACTATATATTTTTGACAAAAATATCTAAAAATTGCACCTGATTTAATTCTGATAAGGATTTTTTTTTGAAGTCACACTGAGTCATTTTTCTAGTCAATATCAGTTGGCATAGGAAGACAGGAAGAATAAATAAATAAATAAATATATGAAGGAAAGTGTCTGGCCAGGAATATGCCAGTGAAGAGGGAGAGGCTGTGAAATGGGGAATGAAGGGGCTCCTGACCCATAAATGTATCCCCAGACCTATTCCAAGACACTGTGACGGGGACACATATGGCAACTGACAGCTGTGTTATCTATCATCCAGTTCTGGGTCATAGATCCTAGGCCAACTATGAGGGGGGATCTGGGGGCTCTCCTCCTCCTCAGCAATCTCAGCGCCTACATGATAATCCAAGAGAGGAATTAGTTCAAAGCAAGAGTCAGCAGTGTATCTCAGATCTGAAGAACAAAATGGTATATATCAATTCCAGCCTTTAGCCCATTCTGAAGTCTGAAGAAGGATAACCAAGATAAGAAGGGGCGCCCACAGTTTTATAATTCTCCATCAACAGAGCTTTCCAGTTGACTGTTACTTGCCGAGTTCCTCAGCTACAAACCCAGGTCAAGAACTTGCAGGGCTTTTGCTCATAATTTGCTCATAATTAAACCTCTTTTGGGAGCACTTTCAGGTCTCCAACCTGAACTGTCCCTGAGATCTTAAAACAATGGAACACTTAATATCTTCAGAAAGCAGCAACAAGACCATCCCAAACCTTCTTTACAGAGGTGCAGAGAGTCCAATCCTAACATTAAATCTAAAGTTGGAAGTAGACTAGAAGAATAGACAAACATTTTTTTTTTTAAATCCCACTCTAAAGAGCAATTAAGATAACATAAACACTCAAGTTATAAACCCCAATGATGACATAGATAAGCAATGCCCCAAATGAAAACAGCTTGGGCACACATTTATCTGGAATTCCTAGAAAAGATGAAGCAAGAACTTTAAAAAAGAGTTAAAATGTTTTGTTTTGCTTTTTTTTTTTTGTCAATGAAATCAGAGTGCTGGGGGAAAATAAAGAAAAAAAAAAAAGAAATGATAGTTATATAAGAAAGAATTGGAAAGGGAACTAATACTTGGTGTAAGAGGTACAAAACCTTTTACAAGCAACAAACTCCTTGAAAATTAGAAAGGACTAAATGAAAGCCAGTGACTCCATGAGACAATTGAGAAAAATTAAAACATTGTCAAAAGACTGAACAAAATAGAAGATATTTTGTAACAAAAGTAATTGACCTGGAAAACAGACCAAGAAGGAAAAAACTTATATGATCAATGAACCATGACCAAAAAAAAGGGCCTAGATACTCTATTTCAAGAAATCTTAAAAAAAAAAAAAAGAAAAAAAAATCAAAGAATAATAATCTGCTCAGAACTCTTAGAACCCAGAAGGCAGAATAGAAATAGAAGCAATCCACCAGTTATTTCCTGAAAGAAAACCTAAAATGAAAGCTCTTAGGAATATTAAAGTCCAAATCCAGAGCTTCCAGGTCATAGAAATACATTGTAAGCAGCCATTAAGAATTCATATACTAAAGAGTCACAGTTAGAATCACATCCAATTTATTTAACAGCTATCACTAGCCATCACTATGAAAGAGCTAAGAGCCTGGAATATGATATCCCAAAAGCAAAGAATATATACTTACAGCCAAGAATTACTTACCAAAAAAACTGACTATGCTACAGGGAAAAAATAGATCTTTAATGAAATAGAGTACTTCAAAGTATACTTAATGGAAAGACTGGAACTGTTTAGAAATTTAGAAATCCAAAGTGAGAAGAAAAACATAAAGAAGGTAAAAAACACAATGATAAGAGATTAATTAAACAAAAATAAATTGCTCAAAGAAAAACTTGCTCACTTTCTAATATCACCATCAAGGATCATAGAAGAAACCTAATTAAACAGAAATTTAAACAAGAGTAGTTTGCTTCTTTTGATAATCTTTCCATTAAAAAAAGGAGGGGAATAGGAATATACTGGGGGCAGGGAAAGGAAAAGGAGACTAGGAAAAATTATCTTACATAATCAAGGAATGTAAGATAGGCATCCAAACAAATAAGGGAGAGGCTAGGGGAGTGATTAACATTTGAATCTCCCTCTTGTCTGAAATGATTAAAGGAGGGAAGAATAACACACACAATTTTGTATAAAAATTCATTTTACTCAACAGTAAATAGGACAGAAAGGGGAGAAGGGAAAAGGAAGAATTAGAGGGAGAACAGATTAAAGGGGCTAGGTTGTTTTTTTTTTTTTTTTTTTTTTTTTTTTTTTACTTTTTTGGCTGAGGCAATTGGGGTTAAAGTGACTTGCCCAGGGTCACACAGCTAGGAAGTGTCTGAGACCAGATTTGAACTCAGGTCCTCCTGACTTCAGGGCTGGTGCTCTAACCACTGCACCACCTAGCTGCCCTAAGGGGCTAGGTTTTAAAGGACTTTAAATGCCAAACAAAATATTTTGCATTTACCCCTAGAAACCATTGAAGTTTACTGAATTTGGGGGTGATGTGATCAGACTTGTGTTTTTAGGAAAGTCATTTAATGGCTGGCAGGAGGATAGGTTGGGGGTTGGAGAGACTTGAGGCAGGTACACTACTAGCAGGCTATTATAATAGTCCAAGCATGAAATGATGAGGATCCGTACTAGAATAGTGGTAGTGTCAGAAAAGAGAAGGGATCATATTTGAAAGATATTGCAAAGATGAAATTAGTAGATCTTGGGAACAGCTTGGATAAGGGGAGGAGGATGTGCATATCTGAGAGATAACAAGGAATCCAGGATGACTACTAGGTTGCAAGTCTTAGGAACTGGAAGCATAGAGTTGTTCTCCAGAGTATGGAAAGTATGAATGGGGAGAGTTTAGAAAAAAAGATTGTGAATTTAGTCTTGGACATATTGAATTTAAGATATCTATTGGACATCTACTTTGAAATGTCTTAAAGGCATTTGGAGATGTGACATTGGAGGTCATTAGGGAGATTAAGACAGGAAAGGAAGATTTGGGAATTATCAACTTAAAGATGATAATTACATCCATGGGAGCTGATGAGATCACTGTGACATACTATAAGAGAAGAGAAGAGAACCCAGGAGAGAACCTGAGATTAGAGGCCATCTTCTAGAGGGGGAGCCATCAAAGGAGACAAGATTAATGATGAAAAATGCTACACACTTCCTTAAGGGGAAGTAAAGTACTTTGAAAGCAGAATGAGTCATATGTTTGCAATTTTTGGACATGCTCAATGTAAAACTTTATTTTGCTTGACTATACATTTTTTACAGAGAATTTTCTTTTTACTTCATTTTCATTGGGGAGAAGGCTTGGGGGGGTGGCAGAGAAAGTGGATTTTTTTTTTTACTGAATAAGATAAAACTGAATTTAATTTATAAAACACAATATAAAATATATTATTATTTTTAAAAGTAATTTTAAAGAAGGAAAATCCCTAGAGTTAGGAAGTTGGATGCCTTCTGGAAGGTCAGCATCACTAGATTGCAGAATACCTGGAGGAGAAGTAAGATATAAGGAGATTGAAAAGGTAGGAAAGGACCAGATTATCTGGGTTTTGAAAGCAAAGCTAAACAGAGGGTTTTATGCTTGATCTTGGAGGTGATAAGAAGCCATTGGAGTTTACTGAGTAGGGATGGGGTGTATGTGCCATGATCAGACCTGCATTTTAGGAAAGTCAGTTTGTTAGCTGAATGGAGGATAGATTGTAGTGGAAAAAGACTTGAGACAGGGAGATCAACCAAAATGCAACAGTCTAGGTGTGAGGTGATAAAAATCCACAGACAGGTAGTAGTATTAAAGAAAAGAAGAAAACATACACTAGAGATTTTATGGAGGTAAAACAATAGATTGGATAGAGAAGGTGAGAAAGAATGAGTTGAGCCTGAGTGACAGGAAGAATGATGACATCCTCAATAATAAGAAAGGTAGAGAAGGGAGGCTGAGGGAAAATAATCAGTTCAGTTTTGCTCACATTGAATTTTAAATAACTATGGGCTATCTAGTTTGAGATGTCCAGATGGGAAGTTAGAAATTAGACTGAAGGTCAGTAAGGAGGTTAGGACTGCTGGGAATCAGCATAAAGATGAGAATTGAATCCATGGGAACTAAAGAGCTCAGCAAGTGAGATAGAAGAGAAAAAGGTCCAGGATAGAGCCTTGGGGGCATTCAGTTAGTGGGCATTACCTAGACAAAAATCCAGCAAAGGAGACTTAGAAGAAGGAGTTAGGAGCAGAACTTAGAGAGAATGGTGTTATAAAAACATAAGAGAGTATCAAAGAAAAGATGTTGATTGATAGTGTTAAAGATTGTAGAAACTCAAGAAGGATGAGAATAGAGAAGTGGCCATTGCACTTGGTAAATAAGAGACAATTTTGGAGAGAGCAGTTTCAATTGAACTTGATTGCAGAGTTAAGAAAGTGAGAGGTGCTTTCTCAAGGAGTTAAGCCTTATAAAAGGAATGAGATATATAAAATAATAGTAGATTTTAATGGATCAAGCAAAGGTTTTTGTAATCAGTAGATAGGAAGAGTGAAGACGAATTAGAGAGTGTGAATAGGATGTTGAATAGGTTAGGATGTACCAATATGTTTGCTGAAGTTTCCTTGTATAAAGGCAAGAGCTGGGAAGTAGAAAAAGACTGATCCAGGACAATCTAGTCAAAGTCTAATTGTGTCTCCATTGTATGCAATGCTTTCCCTCATTTCTACCTCCAGCCTTCTTTTATCCCACCTTTTACAAAAAGCCTTTCTGTGTCCCTCTTAACTCTAATGCCTTCTTTCTATTGATTATTTCTAATTTATTCCATTTTTGGATCATTTGTACAAAGTTATTTTTGTTGTTTCCTCAGTAGATTATTAACTCCTTGAGAACAAGGACTATTATTTACCTTTCTTATGTCTCTGGAATTTAACGCAGTTCCTGGGACATAGTGGTGGTGCAGTAGTGGATAGAACACTTGGCCTGAAGTCAGGAATGACTCATCTTCCTGAGTTCGAATCTGGTCTCTGACAGTTACTAGCTAAGTGACTCTGAGTAAATCACTTAATCCTGTTTGCCTTAGTTCCTCAGTTGTAAAGTGAGTTGGAGAAGGAAAGGACAAACCATTCTAGTATCTTTGTCATGAAGACCCCAGATAGAATCATGAACAGTCAGGCATGACTGAAACAACTGAACAACAGTAACTGGAACACAGTAGGTGCTTAATAAATGTTTATTGACTGACTAACTTATTGAGGAAAGAAGGAATGCATCCTGGAGGTCAGTAGACAATAGATACCAGAATTTGGTATATCAGTTTGACAATAAATATGTAATGAGTGAACTTCAAAAGAAGAAAGCTTACTAAGTGTGGGATGTGAGGCAGAGGAAGAGTCTTGAAGTGGCATTGGGAAATAAAGAGTATTCCAACTACCCCACTTGGACCAGTAACTGGAAAGGTGTAATAGTGCAACTAGGCTGGAAAGGGTAGGGACTGTGTCAACAGAATGGAACTGGATTTTAGTGGAAATCTAGGAAAGGAAAAAATTTAAGATGAAAGCAAGCTTGTTATTTGTGGAGCAAGCATTCCAAAGAGCACTGAGGAAGAGATGTGAGTAGCTTTAGAGTGGGATGTTGAAGAGTGGGGAATGAATAGCTTGAGAGGTTAGGGAATAAGGGAGTGGACAGGAGTTTTAATGACAATGTAATTTCAAGGTCACTGGAAGCTTGAAGTTATGACTGAGTGCAAATTTGCTAGTCATTGAGGAATGAATTCAGGTAGGTTATCAATATTCTTAGTGGTTCAGCTTTTCATTATTCTTCTTAATAAACCCTACAGTTTTGTCAAACTGGACTCTGCTGCTCCCTGAACTTGACATTTCATCTTTCATCTCTATTCCATTTCACAGTGTAAATACCAATTCTGATTGGAATTCACTCCTTACTCACCTCTTCATCTTTCAATCCTTCTTCCACAGTTCAACATGTGTGCCACCCCACAGCTAGTCTTTCTTTTTTACTTTTGCTAGTATTTTCTCTCTCTTCAAGCAATCACATGCATATTTATCCTGCTAATTGTTGTTCCCCTCTTCTTTTTTATCCTTCCTGTGGTATCAACTCTTTTAGGATGAGCAGTGTATTTAATTTTGTCTTTTTATCCCAGAATCTAAAACACATAAACATATACACATACACATATCTACATCTATACATACATATACAAACACACTTATATATATATATATATATATATATAATCTATGTATGTATATGTATGTGTATAGGTATATGGACCCACCCAGTTATTGTTGCTATTGTTTACATTCTTAACCAGAGTTCTGGGGTCTCACTCCAGGTTTCTTTGTATTAACAAATTATCAGTGGGACACCCACCCTACATTCATCAGCTATCTTTTGCTTTCACTCAATTCATGACTAACATCTTTTTTTAGTCATGTATCACTTCCAAGATATCTTTTATGCCACTTTTTGCATATAATTGTGAATTAGTAATGTGCTATAGCCTATTTATGCACATTTATATTTGTCCATTATACTTTAGAGAGCCTAAACATTTTATTCTTTGATAAATTGTAGACATTTATCACTAGAATATTGGTGTTCATGAGTATTTTTTTTTTTTAGGAGAAATTTGGAGTAATTAGAAACACAATTAAAAATTTCTCAAAAGCAATCCCATCTGCCTTTCTTTCTGTATTCATATATGGGCCCAGTTTACTCACTGTCCATTGTGGTTTAAACTCAAAACATATTTGTATACCAAAGTACTGGTTTTATGGGCTTTCCATAAGACTGCATATCATAGTTTGTATGATAAATATTCTTTATTTATTTTTTCCCTTATGTGAATAGTTAGGCTGAACTCCACTGAGTGAATATTTCATTTAGAAGGCTCCACAGTGTTCTAGTTTTTGATGCAATTACCAAAATGCCACCATCTAAAGTGACTCCTTCTTCCATGTGTTTTCTGTACTGAAAATTATTTATGGAACTGACAAACACCTTTCCTGGGCACATAAGCCTAGTATATGCCTTAACAGCATTAATTATTGAATAGTTACTGAAGAGGAATAGACCTATTGTATTTTTAAAGGGATCTTGTATGATTTTAACATGTAGGGGAAAAACCTTTTTAGAATAGAACTTTCAAGAACTTTTTTCTCTATTTTATCAAATGCTTTTAAAATGTAATCTATAAATCATAAGTATAGAAGGATTTTGTATTCTTTGTCATTTTCAATTAATTGTGAAAACCTGGTTATTCCTTCTTTGTATTTTCATCAATTAATATACTTGATATGTGAGCTTATACTCATAAAAATTTTGTAGAAGTAGAAAAATAAGTATACGTATTTGAAATAATTTATATTTTCTCAATTGCTTTCCAGTAATGTATGTGATTTTGAAAATAATCATTTGCTCTATTTGTAACAGAGCAGCTAAGAAGCTCAGTGGATAGAGCAGTGAGCTTGTAGTCAGGAAGACCTGAGTTCAAATATGGCCTCAGATACTCAGTAACTGTGTGACTCCGGGTAAATAACTGTCTCTGCTTGATTGAGTTTCCTCATCGATAAAATGATGATAATAATAGTATATACTTTACAGGTATTGTAAAGATCAAATGAGAAAATAAAGGACATAGTAAGTGCTATATAAATGCTAGTTACTATCATAACTGTATTAGTTGCTTACTATGCGTCAAACACTATGCTAAGGCTTGAAAATATTTTTAAAAAACATATCCTGCCCACCAGGAGTTTATATTCTCTTTGAGTAATAATATCTACAGTGAAAAGTAAATACAAAATATATACTAAGTAATTTCTGGGGAAAAGGGTATTAGCAACTAGGACGATCAAGCTAACTATCCTGTAGAAGGTTACATGTTTGAAGGAAACTAGAGGTCTTACAAGGCAAACCTGAGGTCTGTATGCTAGGGACTTTATAAATTCACACAAATATAATTACATATATACATACTTATTTCTTCCTGGATCTGTGATTCCATAGGGAAATCCAGGTGAAGAATTTCCTTTACCAGTACAGATATTTGCCCTGGGTCACTCAGCTACACAATCAGAGGCAAGGGCTGGAATCCAGATCTTCTTGATTCCAAGGCCAGCTTTCCACTAAGCCAATCTGGCTTTCTCCATGTAGAAATGTGCATACACATACATACCTAAATATGATTTTTACATGCAGAAATTTATGCAAATTTTATTTCTCTAATCATATATAAAACTTACACAAAGGTTCTGAGGAGGGAGTTGGAGGAACATAAAGTATACCATTTTGGTTGGAATTTATTTATGTGGAGAATGAGCAATAAAAATTCCTTTTCTAGACTAAATGTATATACAAAACTTCCTTGCATAAAGTGTACTGTCCTTTTATGCTAAATGGGGTAGTTTTGAGATGAAAAGGACAGAAAAATATTTTTGTGTAAAAGTAGATTGACAAAAGTTGTAAGAGATGGCCACTTTTTTAGACGAACAAGGATAGTCTTGTTTCTACCAGGCTTATATCCCAAAGAAATCATAAAGGAAGGAAAAGGCCCCACATGTGCAAGAATGTTTGTGGCAGCCCTTTTTGTAGTGGCTAGAAACTGGAAACTGAATGGATGCCCGTCAATTGGAGAATGGCTGAATAAATTATGGTATATGAATGTTATGGAATATTATTGTTCTGTAAGAAATGACCAGCAGGATGATTTCAGAGAGGCCTGGAGAGACTTGCATGAACTGATGCTGAGTGAAATGAGCAGAACCAGGAGATCGTTATAGATGGCAACAACAATACTGTATGATGATCAGTTCTGATGGACATGGCTCTCTTCAACAATGAGATGTTTCAAACCAGATCCAGTTGTTCAGTGATAAAGAAAGCCATATACACCCAGGGAGAGGCCTGTGGGATCTGAGTGTGGACCACAACATAGCATTTTCACTCTTTTTGTTGTTGTTTGCTTGCATTTTTTTTTTAAATTTTTTCATTTTGATTTGATTTTTCTTGTGCAGCAAGATAATTGTATAAATAGGTATGCATATATTAGATTTAACATATATATATATATTTTTTTTTTACCATATTTAACATATATTGAATTGCTTGCCATCTAGGGGAGGAAATGGGGGGAGGAGGGGAAAAATTGGAACACAAGGTTTTGCATGGGTTAATGTTGAAAAATTATCCAAGCATATGTTTTGAAAATAAAAAGTTTTTATTAAAAAATTTTAAAAAGAAAAAGAAATTTTGTTATAGAAGAACCTGACATGAGAGAAGAATTGAAGGCAAAACATCAGAACTGAAATGCTTCGGCCATGCTGTTCATAGAAGCTTTGAGCTGATAAAAGGCTTCAGCTGAGTGATTCCTAACAGGTTGACTTCATTGGCTAATAGCTTTGCAACAGCTTTATCCTTCAGCACCACCTAGAGCTAAAGAGAGGTGAACTTTCTCTTAGGGAGCTGTTGCTTTCTTTTTTCCAAAGCTGTTGGCTTTGCAGCTGTTTTGATAACTCCAAACATAATGAAGACTCCCTCCCTTACTCCTGGGAATGAGTGTTTGAGAACAGTGAACAGTTTGTTCCAGCTTTCCCGAAAGTGGCTGAAGCAGGCAGTGGGGCTTGTAGAGCTTGGTCAGATATCCACTGCATCTCAGGCCATCACCGGTCATCCTGCTTTTTGTCCTGCCACTGGACTTTGATGACTGAAAAAGAGAGTGAGATGGATGACTTTGTGTAACTGACTCACTTAAATCCAATTCACACACACCCTGTGATGTCACTGCTCCTCTTTGACAATGAAAAACAAACACTAGATATCCTGAGCTGAATGTGTGTGTGTGTGTGAACTGCATTCTGATTTGACAACATGGGACAGTCTAGGTAGGTCAGGAGTATCAAATTCAAATATAACCTGGGGCCACTAAGCACACAGGAGGATCCCTACAATGCATATTTAGAAAACCACTTATTTACATTCTATATGATATATTTATATACATAAATTATATATTACATAGTGTGTTTTTATTTATTTTGTTAAATTTTCCTAACTGCATTTTAATGTAGTTCCTGCAGTCCTTTGGAGTTTCCTAACACAATGCATAATACTTGACATCTCTGTTCCAGGTATCTGAGACAGCCAGTTTTTTTTTTTGTTTTTGTTTTTGTTTTTGTTTTTGTTTTTTTTGTTTTATTTTTTATTAAAGTTTTTTATTTTTTAAAACGTATGTATGGACAATTCTTCAACATTAGCCCTGGCAAAACCTTGTGTTTCAATTTTCCCTCCCTTTTCCCACACCCTCCCCTAGATGACAAGTAGTCCAATATATGTTAAACATGGTAAAAAGATATGTTAAATTCAATATATGCATATATATATATATACACACACAATTATTGTGCAGACGACCAGTTTAATGAGTTTTTTAGAAGAGAACTGCTACTCACATTAAGAACCTACCACTTTTTACAAGATATTTTTTTATGGATGAAGCTAATTACAAGAGCTATTAAATGCTATGTTTAAGTAAAAGAGGATTTCCCTGAGAAGTGGTGAACATCAACAGTTTAAGAAGCTTGAGCAGAGAAATAGTTTTAATCCAGCTTCTATGTCAGCATCACTTTCCTGAAGTCATGGTCTTCTCGGAGAACAAAGGACAAACAACAATTCTATTCACTCTTCACCATAAATGAGCACATAAGTAAGAAAGTGTGGCCTAGATTTATATGTGTGTTGTAATGTATATTTGTTAAGCATTTGCTTTAAAATTTTAATATTTATGGCATTATAATTTCTTTTGCTTTATTAATTAATGCTTAAGATCTAAAAGTATATTATCGTGTATAGATTTGTTTCCTTGTGAGAAAATAAAATTGCTATTATCTCCATTTTTGTAATTGATTTTATTCTGTATTACAGACATTTTGTTATACTTCCTAAGTCACGTTTCTTTGTCTCTGAGTAAGTGCAGAAGTTCAGCTGAAGTTAATTAAGTTTAGAAGTTCAGTTTTCCTGCTAATCACCGTTCTGTTCTTGTGTCAAGGGAATCTGTTATCCTTTAAGGATTCAGATGTCAGGGAGTCTGGTCTGTTATTTTAGCAACACTGGCTGTACTTCAAAAAAAGTCTGATCTTTTATTGCTGTGATATTAACTAGCCATGCAGGTGGACATCACCAATGAGTTTTCTATAGAGATACAAGACAAGGAAGGTTTGTTTTCTGCACTCCCGATTTTCAGACAATCATTGTCCTTAATGCTTATGATTCTTCAAACTTTGTAATCTATCATATTGTTTTCCCCATTTATAACGCTAAACCTTTGTAACCAATCATATTGTTTTTGGATGCTCCTCTTTTTGTCTGTAAAAATGACACATCTGCATTCATTTGGGATCTGTTGGCTTTCTGAGGAGCTGAAGTTACTGATAACTGCAGCCTTACCAAAATATTGAATGTGCTCAGAACTTTATACCACAGTTTACCTTAATTTGAGTCATGAGCCTTTTGAGTTGAAAAAAGCTTTGGATAAGGGCTCAAGAACTAAAATGGGTATTGGAAAATGTATTTTCCCCTCAACAAAGTTATTTCTAGCTCCCTGAGTTGGATTGTAACCTCCTATTGGTGGTCTTCCTCTAAGAACTTAGACCTACAAATATGAGGGCAGTTGAAGTTATTGAATCAAACCTAGAGAGAGAATGTTTGACATATCACATGAAGCAGGTGATATTAATATATAATGAAAACTGGATAGAACCAGCCACTAATCTGTGGGTGGCCAGAGCCAAATAGAGTAGACTAGAGACAGGAGAATCAGAAAAAAAAAACAAACAAACAGATGTTTAACTTCAAAGTGAGGGAAACAGCTTGAAAGCAAGAACATATGTGTCAGAGCCCCTCCTCGCTATTTGGGGAGGACTTTTTTAGTGTAGACAGAACTCAATATTTATACCTATGGCTTATGAAATGAGCTGTAATCCTGACAATGAGGGGCAACAGCAATAGTGTGACAAGTTTAATTCTTAGCAAGGCTTCATGACCAGAACATGGATATAGCAGGTTCAAGCTCAGAGTTCTTTCTAGTCAAAGCAATACAATAATTATATTCTTTTGTCAGAGAGTGACATCATCCAAAGGTCAGTGCAAAGAATTGTTATGTCAAGCTCAGGAAACAGCTTGCTTGATGGGCCTTTGTTCTGGAAAACAGGGTGTCTACTAATATCTTGATAATATTGTATAATATTAGTAGTTGACACACAGTATGTTATTCCACAATTCTCCACATGTTGTGGAGGCTACATGTGTGTTTTTGTTTAGGCTCCATTGTCATTATACTTGTATTACATAAGCATTATATTACCCTTTGACAATTGGATGTTGGTATTCCTGAAGGGGTTTAATATATCATCCAATTAATATATCATTCATTGCCTATAAATATTATTTATTATATGACCAGTATTTCATTATATATGACTTAGAGAGAATAATATTTAAGTGCTTTTGATTTCTAAAGTTTTGATTTAATCAACTCTAGTTTAAAAAAAAAAGAAAAAGGAAAAAAAAAAGAAAAGTGGAATCCAGAATGAATGTATTTTCTGCAGATAAAATAGAGAAGATTCTTGAGTTATACCTGCTTATACTGTGAGAGACAGAAGCAACACTTATTGCAGGGAATGACTGGCAGAATCATTTGTATTATTTAAATGATTTTGGGGGACAGGGGAAATCACTATTTTTTTCCTTTTGTTTTGGCCAAGTGCAGATAATGAAAAATGAGTATGATAAATGTGTATTTGATATGATTCTTAGGATTATAAAATAGATTTAGAGTTGGAAGGAATCTTAAAGGCCATCAGTTATCAGATAAAAAAATAAGAGGCACCAAAACTATCTTAAATAGTTATGTGGAATGTTATTAATTTCCTAAAGTCGCATAAATGTATATTTATTAGATTTTCCTCTTTCCACATAGTTTCTGAAATCACTTGAAAAAAGCTGACAAGGACAAATAATTTCTTTCTCTTTAATTCATTTTTACAGTTTTATTCACTACTTTAATGAAAAGCTAGGTCAGTTTAAGAAGCCATTTATGTCCAACATTGCCAGAATTTGCAGTTATTAGTCTAGGAATTTGACAGGTAGCTAGATTTAACTAACTGACATATCATTACGTGGATTATTTGTGGTTTCTTTGCTATAATATTCCTGAGTGAACTCCAGGGTCTGAAGTTTGGATTTATTTGTTAGTACATAGAGCTTTTGTTTTTTTTTTTCTGTGAATGTAATTATTTGAAGTAATATAGACACTGATTTTTCAGTTCTGAAAATTATATTGCATCTTGACAATCAGTTTGAAAGCAATTGTTTTTGAGTTCTCTTGGAAATTTGTTTCATCTAACCTTTTGGGTTAAAGCACTAAAATGTTCTGTAGATTATTATATTAATATAAAATACTTAAGAAATTTAATGCAGCCATTATGAAAATCAGCCTAGCTTTTTTCAGTTTTTACTCTTACATCATCTTGCATTCAAAGTGAACTTTGAGGTCATATTTTTACATGTAAACTGTTTTGTTTTAAACCTGGTATTTCATTTAGGATAGCTTCTCATAAGATTACAGAAAATAATTTCAGTAAGTGCTTAGCACTTAGCATTCAAATACAGACTCCAATTTTTACACTTACATATTCCATTATATAGTATATATTCACAGTCTTACATATCTTTAAGAAACAAACTTCTGAGATTTGTACATAGTTTTCATTTTCAGTAACTGAGTCTTCTTAGGGAGCTTAGGTGAAGGGACCAGTTCTGAGAGGTGATGAAATGACATTTCTCTCCTTTCCTTGTAGGCTGACCTGTCCAGGGAAATAGGCAGAGGGAGGAGAATACAATGGCATCTCCCTGTCTCTAGTATGTAGAAAGGATCTCCTATAAATGTGAAGAAGTCAGACTGGGAGATTAGTACTTTGTTCCCTACAGACAGAAAGAAATTGGCCTAAAAGATTAGGCACATAGCCATGTCAACCCTTTCCTTGATCAGATGCAGTGACTCCTTATTCCAGGATAAAATATAAAATTTGCTTGTCATTTAAAGGACCTGCTAAGCAGCTGCTAAAAAATAAAAATTTGGTTAAAATTAGTCTGATGGTCCTTTGGTAGAACTTTTAACTTTTTCTTTCTTTTTCTCTCTTTCTCCTCAAAACCCCTTAGATATGTGGTCTACATCTGGATAGCTTGGTGAACATGGACGTAATTAGTTTGATACTCATTCATTTAGAATGACCCTTGGTGACAATGAGGAAATTTATACTTGACAGGCAGTTGAGATGGGCTTTGATGAAGACTTCCACTTCAGAAGTTTTCTAATAAGCACAAAGCTTTATTTACATTGAAAAATTTTGAAGGAAAATGCCATGTTATCCATAAAGAGGTCTAGAAGACAGCACAGGAAGGGTTCTTAGAAGAGTGGGGAAGGCTAATGAAGTCTTACATCTAAAATAATTCTCACTGACTTTTTGTTTAGATTTTGAATGGGAGAAAATGACAAGATTCTTTCTGCCTTCACATTTCCGGCCAGGTTGAAGATAGCAGAGATGCAGACAAGCATGAAAAGGAAGGATTTTTTTTTCCAGTTTGTAGAAATTTATGGAATTAAAAATGAATTAGAGACTTGTGGGGTGTCCTGACAATATGGTGGAGTGGGACAGAAATTTCCAGGCTTTCCAGATAATCTCCACAGACAGAAAATTGCCCTGAATAAATGAAGAGAAGCATAAATAAAGGGGTAAAGCAGTTATCCTCTTAAGACAATTTGCCAGGATCTTGGAAAAGGCAGGATCTTCAGGGGCTGAGGTTTGGCTTGAGTAAAGTGGAGACACTCCAGGCCAACTCAAACTGTGGGTCCCCAAGTAGTTTTGTTGGGTACGGGACTAGGCCTCAAACATTTTCACCTCAACTTGCACCTCATTCCTGGCCTTAAGAAATTTCACCTCAACTGTAGAAACTGAGTGTGGATCACAACATAGCATTTTCACTCTTTTTGTTGTTTACTTGCATTTTATTTTGCTTCTCTCTCTTTTTTTTTTCTGGTTTGATTTGATTTTTTTTTTTTGTGCAGCAAGGTAATTGTATAAATATGTATGCATATATTAGATTTAACATATATTTCTACCATGTTTAAAATATATTGGACTCCTTGCCATCTAGGGGAGCAGAAAGGGGAAAGGGGAGAAAAATTGGAACAAGGTTTTGCAAGGGCTAATGTTGAATAATTGTCCACACATATGTTTTGAAAAATAAAAAGCTTTAATAAAGCAAAAAAAAAAAAAAAAAAAAGAAATTTCACCTCAGGAAGTTTCACCCCACAAATTTTTACTTCCCAAACTTTCATCTAAGGAGTACTAGACAGCTGAGTGGAGGAAGATTGAAGGATTCTCCGTTTCTGGAAGCCAGGCCTAGTAGTATGGACCAGATGGGAATTTAGGCAATATCCATGGGTGAAGAGGAGCAAGCACACACCCAGAAAATTTGGTACAGCAAGGACTTGTTCCATGATTGAGGGCTCTAATCGTGGTTTAGGGGGAAGGGGAGTCCCAAATATTGAGCCCTCATAATTCAGAAAATAGGATTAAGGAGGACCTGAGGCCTAGGGCAACATTAGCCACAATATGGGATTAAAACTTGATTATAATAATGTACTAAAAACAGTATAAAACAAACAAGAAAAAAAAAGTAAGTAAGCAATGGAAAAAGAATTTGATGATAGGTAGCTATTTTGGTATAAAAGAAAATTTAGGTTCATATTCAGAGGAAGATAGTGAGATTTAAAAAAATACCCACTCCAAAACCAGAGAGTAATGTCTAATGGTCATAAATCCAAAAAGAACTCTTAGAGGAACTTTTAAAAAAATCAAAAAAATTAAGAGAAATCAAGGAAAAAAATAAAATCAATCCAAGAAAATTATGAAAAGAAAATTAACCAACTAGAAAAAGAGGTACAAAATCTTAAAGAAGAAAATACTCATTGAAAACTAGAATTGGGCTAGAGGACATGAATATTGTAATGATACCAAGAAATTATAAAGCTAGAAAAATAGAAAAGAGGCTGAAACATCTCATAAAAACAACTGATCTGGAGAAAGATCAAACAAATAGTATAAAAATTCTCAGACTATCTGAAAGTTATTATCAAAAAAAGAATCTGGATACAATATTAAAAGAAATTAAGGAAAATTGCCTTGAAGTTCTAGAACCAGAGAATAATACAGAAATAGGAAAAATCTGCTATTCACCACCTGAAAGATATCCTGGGAGGAAAATGTACAGGAATTCCATAGCCAAGTTTCAAAACTCTCAGGTTAATGAGAAAATATTGCAAACAACAAGAAAAAAACCCAGTTTAAACACTGTGGAAATACATCAGGATTTCACAAGACCTAGCAGCTTCTATACTAAAAAACCATGGGTTATGGAACATTATATTATAAAGAACAAAACATCTTGAATTGTGATCAAGAATAACTTAACCAGCAAAATTGATAAATAGAAAAAAAAAAGGAAATTTGATGGACTGAAAGATTTTTAGGTATTTATAACAAGAAAAAAACAGAACTCAGTGGAAAATTTAATATAGAAGAGTCAGAAGAAATGTAAGGAAAACATTAAAGATATTTGTAAAGCACTCATTAAGGTCAAACTATTCACTTTTTATACATTTAAATATTATGATTTTGTTATGGTATATGAATATTATGGAATATTATTGTTCTGTAAGAAATGA